>ONZH01024972.1:0-23636 GCA_900303285.1 Rhinella marina
TCACACAATCGATACACCGATTCCATATACTAAGCCTAGCCCCGGAGAGACAAGCTTCAGGTAATGAAGCTCCCTGCTTGGAGACTGATATATACATATGAGCCTTATCTTTAATTTAATTTGCTTTTAATTTTAATTTTAATTTGGTTCCCCATTTTGTTCCTTATGTTAATATTGTTGTACCTGACTTAATACTGTCATAATTACCACAATTATGCTTGTTGTCTATCCATCGGTGCTGCCCATGCGGCTATGTGAAGCACTGAATTGACATTTTCTATGACACCTGTTACTGTTTGTACCTTTTCTTTGCTTTATATTTGATAAAACAATAAAAAATTCATTGATTGGAAAAAAGATGAGTAAGATGAGTCCCAAAGGAAA
Source organism: Rhinella marina (assembly GCA_900303285.1). Taxonomy (NCBI): domain Eukaryota; kingdom Metazoa; phylum Chordata; class Amphibia; order Anura; family Bufonidae; genus Rhinella; species Rhinella marina. The sequence continues at coordinate 385 of ONZH01024972.1, forward strand.
AAAACACTTTATACTTATGTACAGTACCTTGCAACTGTATGATGTAATGCTGCCACTTGGTAAAACATGCCTGCCTTACCTTACTTACAATCCATGCTATATACACTGTACATTGGGCAGCTACTCATAGGTATACCTAATAGCTGGCTAACACAGAGAATAATCCATGCTAGTTTGGTCAGACAACTTGATTGCATCTTCTTAAGAAATTAAATTGATTAAAAAAAGGGTTAAAGTCTCTCTTTTCACAGCCACGTGTGTGAACTAGCAACAAAGCTAAGCCGTTCCATAAAGGAGTTTTCAATATACTGATGGTCATCAATATCAAGTCAGCTGTTTGAAGGGGTTCTGGCTCTTGGTCATGCATTGTGGTCTACTTATTGTTTACACTGATCCAGCTACCTGCATGTCATCTACTTAGTAGCAGCAGTGCAGGTTATGGCAGATTCCCCTCATTCAGTTGAACAGGAAAGAGCTGCAATGTTCTGCACTGCTGTTACCAAGTAACAGGTAGGTAGATGGACCAATGTAACTAATGAGGAGGCCACAAGCTGATAGTCATGGTTGCCCACAGTCGGATCCCCATAAGTCTGATAGTATTGGTCTAGCTTGAGGACAGTTCATTCATTTTCTTAACCTTTTTTTTTTTTAACCCCGTTAATACTAAAATGATCACAAAAATGTGTGAATCACACACCTGTTCACAGAAAATCATGATATTATAGATAAAAAGTACCATCATAATGCCAATTTCTTTTTACCAATAGCATCATTTTCCTAATGCAGCAATTTTTTTTTTTTTGCGTTTCGATTTGTTACTCTGTGCCTTCCAGAAGCCATCATTTTTTATATTTTTTTCATTTACATAGCAGTATGAGGTCTATATTTTCAGGACCAGTTATACTTTCTAAGGGTATCATTTTATATTGCATATGGTGTAGTGGGAATCAGAAAAAATCTAAATGGGGTGGAATTGGAAAAAATGCAATTCTGCCATAGTTTTCTGGACTTAGGGGCTCATTTATTAACTGATATACACCACACTTGTGTGATGTACATCAGTCACAGATTTTGTCACATGTGATTTTATAACAAAAATTTGCGACTTTTCCCCACTTGTACCACTTTCCCGACATGTGGAGAAATGGAAGCGTGGCATGGGTGGGGAAGAGGGCTGGTCGGCAGGCCCATCTCATTCACTATTTTCTACACCAGTTTTTGGCATAGAAAGTGGTTTCAATCGACGCTAGCAAGGGAGCTAGTGTAGATTTATGTTTATCACATGGCCTTCCGGAGGATGCGCCAAAGTTATGTGGAGGCCTGTGCCTTCAGGAATTAAGGGGTTCTTCAGGAATTATGAAAATGAAAATACTTAAATATTACTTTATTATAAATATTTTCCCAAATACCTTTCATTAGTTATAATGGCTAATTTTTCTAGGGAGCAATCAGTGGTGTAGCTATAGGGGTCGCAGCGGTCACAATTGCGACCGGGCCCCTAAGTCAGGGGGGCCCCCAAGAAAGACAGAGTCCCGTTCCACCCTGCCACTCAGTAAACAATTAAATCGCTTCCGCTTCATCAGCACTAGTCTGCTGCAGCGCAAACTTAATTCAGCCTATGTCACGCGAGGTCGGCGTCGCGCTCCCTCTGCACGACATCGCCGGACCTCTCCGCCCCCCTAGAGATGAGCAATAGGGAATTGAAGTGCTGGTCTTGTCAGCCAGCACTTCATGAGTTAATTCTCTGTTTGGGTTTAGCCATGTGGTGCTGATCACACCACATGGCTACTTTGCATATTGTTTGGACAGCTTGCTCCGCCTCAGGTCATGTGATGCTGGCCACATCACATGATCCTGGGTGGGCTATTTAAAGTTGGCAACTGCCTCACTCAGATGCCTGTGATTAGTTTATACTTTTGATCAGTGCTTGTGCGACCTTGTGTTTTGGATTTGCTATTTGGACTCTGACTTTGGACTTGGACTTGGACCTCTCTTCTCTTGACCCCTGGTATTTACGCTATCTCCTGTGTTTGACCCGGCTTGCTGACTACTCTATCATTGTGTTTGTTCCGTCTGTGTTTTGTCTCTCCCTGTGTTCCCTTTCCCTCCCTCTGCACTTACCCAGTATAGGGAACGTCTTCGTGGTTGTCCGCGGCCGCCTAGGGCCGTTTGAGGCAAGTAGGTAGGGAAAGAAGGGGGGTTTCAAGTACAGGGCACACCTTCCCTTGTCTCCCCCGTGACAGAATCACAGGCCGTATCATATGGAGCAATTGCGGGTGCTCACGGACCAGGTTCAGGGTATGGCGCAGATGATCCAGGACCTGGCCGAGAGGCTCCTACATCAGGAGCAGCTACAACCTGCACTAGTAGCGGCTCCCTCCACATCTAACCCCATTGTGGAACCTCATGTTAAATTGCCGGATCGGTTTTTGGGGAACCGGAAAACTTTCCGTTCCTTTAAGGAGAGCGTAAAATTGTATTTTCGCTTACGTCCTCACTCCTCGGGTGCCGAGCAGCAGCGGGTAGGAATAATTATTTCCTTGCTGCAAGGTGATCCGCAGGAATGGGCCTTTTCTTTACCGCCTGACTCCCCAAGCTTGCAGTCTGTGGAAGAATTTTTTCAGGCCTTAGGCCTATTATATGAGGAGCCTGACTTGACTTCTGTAGCTGAGACTCAGCTCAGAGACATTCGGCAGGGTAACCGTCCAGTAGAGGATTACTGTGCTGAGTTTAGAAAGTGGTGTGTTTCCTCTGGATGGAATGACCCTGCTTTGAGAAGCCAGTTTAGGGTGGGGCTGTCTGACCATCTTAAGGACTTACTTGTCAGTTACCCTACTCCTGACACCCTAGAGGCGGCCATGACACTAGCCATTAAACTGGATCGTCGAGTGAGGGAGAGACGGAGGGAACGTTCAGATATTCCTCAGGGTGTCGTCCTGCCTGAATCCCCTCTTCTGAGTCCACCTTCTACCAGGGTCCCGGAGGAGTCCATACAGTGGGGAGGAACTTTGAGAGATCAGAGACGCTTGAATGGAACCTGTTTCTACTGTGGTGAGACGAACCACTGGCTCCAGCAATGCCCGAAACTTCTGCCCTCTAGAGAGCTTTCTGCCGGAAGTAAGGTAACCCCAGCGGTGGTAAGGAGGAAAGTATTATTACCTATCTCCATTGCGTACAACCAACTCAGGGGGTCCGGTAAGGCTTTTGTTGATTCTGGTTCTGCCATTAATTTTATTGATTTTGATTTTATACAATCTGTGGGGATTCCGCTAGTTCCTTTAAGGAAGGTGATTGAAATTATCGCACTGGATTCCACTCCATTGAATAATGGGAGAGTGGAGTTTTGTACTCCTGAGGTTGTATTAACTGTAGGAATTACCCATACCGAGACTTGTTCCTTCCTTGTATTAAAGGATTTACCTGCCGACCTTGTTTTAGGTCTGCCATGGTTACAGGACCACAACCCTGTGATCAACTGGTCGGTAGGTGAATTGGAAAAATGGGGAATGAATTGTGACAAATGTTGTAAATCAGTATTGCTGTTTGGAGGTACCACTGAGTCTCTTTCCTTGCCCAAGTATATCGGCGATTTTTCGGACGTTTTTTCCATGTCCGAGACTGAGTTCCTCCCTCCTCACCGGCAATATGATTGCGCCATCGACCTTATTGAGGGATCCAAATATCCCAAAGGTCGCATTTATAATCTCTCTACTCCTGAACGTCAGTCCATGAGGGATTATCTCAAGGAGAGTCTGGCCAAGGGTCACATCCGGCCTTCAGTTTCTCCCATGGGGGCAGGTTTTTTCTTTGTTGGTAAAAAGGATGGAGGATTGAGGCCCTGTATCGATTACAGGGAGCTCAATAAAATCACTGTTAAAAACAGATACCCGTTGCCCCTTATTCCTGACTTGCTGAATCAGGTCCAGGGGGCCTGTTGGTTCACCAAGCTGGATTTGAAGGGGGCATACAACCTAATCAGGATTCGTGAGGGGGACGAATGGAAAACTGCTTTTAATACCCCGGAAGGTCATTATGAGTACTTGGTAATGCCTTTTGGGTTAAGTAACGCTCCGGCAATTTTCCAAAACTTTGTCAATGACATTTTTAGACCATTTATTGGGAAATTTGTAATTGTCTATATTGATGACATCCTGATTTTTTCTGCAGACTGGGAAAGTCACGTATCTCACACCAGGCAAGTGCTGGAGGTGTTGCGTGAAAACAAGTTGTTCGTTAAAGGGGAGAAGTGTACCTTTGGTGTTCAGGAAGTGGCCTTTTTGGGATACATTCTCACCCCTTTTTCTTTCAAAATGGACCCAGTTAAAGTACAGGCCATTGTGGATTGGGTGCGACCTTCCTCTTTGAAGGCGCTCCAGCGATTTCTGGGGTTTGCTAATTTTTATCGTAAATTTGTCAAAAATTTTTCTGTGGTAGCCAAACCCATTACGGATTTGACTCGCAAGGGGGCTGATCTGGTCAATTGGCCCCCTGCAGCTATTGAGGCCTTTGAAAGGTTAAAGCAGTGTTTTATTAATGCTCCTGTGTTGGTCCAGCCTGATCAAAGTAAGCCTTTTGTAGTTGAGGTGGATGCGTCTGAGGATGGTGTGGGGGCTGTACTGTCCCAGGGGTCTTCCACCTTAACTAATCTTATGCCATGCGCCTTCTTCTCCCGCAAGTTCTCTCCTGCCGAGAGGAATTATGACATTGGTAATAGGGAGTTACTTGCAATCAAGTGGGCATTTGAGGAATGGCGTCATTTTTTAGAAGGGGCAGTTCACCGCATTACGGTCCTCACGGATCATAAGAATTTAATGTTTTTAGAATCGGCTAAGCGATTGAATCCTAGACAGGCGAGGTGGGCTTTATTCTTTACTCGTTTTGATTTTTGTGTTACCTTCAGACCCGGGAGCAAGAACGTTAAGGCCGATGCCTTATCCCGAAGTTTCAAGGCGTATCAGCCTCCTGACGTCCCTCCTGAGCCCATCCTGCCAGCTGATATCATCGTGGCCGCTACCTCATCTGACCTCGCTTCTGAAATCTCGGCAGGACAACATCTTGCTCCCATTGGTATCCCCAATGACAAATTGTTTGTGCCGGCTCATTTGCGATTGCAACTGCTGGGTGAGTGCCATAATTCTGTTTTGTGTGGACATCCTGGCATCAATGCCACCAAGGAGTTGGTCTCTAGGCAGTATTGGTGGCCGTCAATCTCCAGAGATGTTCAGGCTTTTGTAACTGCGTGTAACACTTGTGCCAGGTCCAAGAATACCAAGACACGACCTATGGGTGAGTTACATCCTTTACCCATACCTAGTAGACCTTGGTCACATCTGTCCATGGACTTTATCACGGACTTGCCGTGCTCTGAGGGTAAAACCGTGATATTTGTGGTGGTTGACAGATTCAGCAAAATGTGTCATTTTATTCCTTTGTGTAAATTACCCTCTGCAAAGGTCTTGGCGTCCGTGTTCATGGATAATATTGTCAAACTGCATGGTGTTCCTGAGAATATCGTTTCTGATAGGGGAGTACAGTTTGTGTCTAGGTTCTGGAGGGCGTTCTGTAATAAGATTGGTATCTCTTTGTCCTTTTCATCAGCCTTTCATCCGGAGACCAATGGTCAGACTGAACGTCTTAACCAATCCGTTGAGCAATATCTCAGATGTTATGTTTCTGATAACCAACATGTGTGGGCCAGATTCCTGTCTCTGGCTGAATTTGCAATTAATAATCGTGTTAATTCATCCTCTGGGATGTCGCCGTTTTTCTGCAATATGGGTTTTCATCCACGCTTTGGCTCCTGTTCCCCATCTGCGTCGGTTGTCCCAGAGGTCAATGATTTTTCTCAAGAACTGTGCACGGTTTGGGCACAGGTTCAGTCGAACCTGGAAAAGGCCCAAGGAGTTCAAAAAGCTAAGGCTGATAGAAAACGTTCTAAGGGTGTGAATTTTAAGGTTGGGGATAAGGTATGGTTATCGACTAAAAATCTCAACATGAGGGTACCATCCTACAAGTTTGCACCTCGCTTCATTGGTCCTTACAGGATCACCAAGGTGATCAATCCGGTTTCTTTTAGGTTATGTTTACCCGACTCCCTTCGTGTTCATAATGTTTTTCATGTGTCTTTGCTCAAACGTTATGTTGCTCCCGTTGGTCCTGAGGAACAGTCTCCTCCTCCGGTTGAGGTAGCAGGACAAATGGAGCATGAGATTGCCAGAATTGTGGATGTGAGAAGGGTCCGGAATTCCTTCCAGTACCTCGTACATTGGAAGGGGTTCGGTCCTGAGGACAGGTCTTGGGTACCGTTGACCAGGATGCATGCAGACTCGCTCATCCAAAAGTTCCATCTGCAGCATCCCGATAAGCCTGCTCCCGCTGGTAAGGGTCCGGTGGCCCCTCGTGAAGGGGGGGGTACTGTCACGCGAGGTCGGCGTCGCGCTCCCTCTGCACGACATCGCCGGACCTCTCCGCCCCCCTAGAGACGAGCAATAGGGAATTGAAGTGCTGGTCTTGTCAGCCAGCACTTCATGAGTTAATTCTCTGTTTGGGTTTAGCCATGTGGTGCTGATCACACCACATGGCTACTTTGCATATTGTTTGGACAGCTTGCTCCGCCTCAGGTCATGTGATGCTGGCCACATCACATGATCCTGGGTGGGCTATTTAAAGTTGGCAACTGCCTCACTCAGATGCCTGTGATTAGTTTATACTTTTGATCAGTGCTTGTGCGACCTTGTGTTTTGGATTTGCTATTTGGACTCTGACTTTGGACTTGGACTTGGACCTCTCTTCTCTTGACCCCTGGTATTTACGCTATCTCCTGTGTTTGACCCGGCTTGCTGACTACTCTATCATTGTGTTTGTTCCGTCTGTGTTTTGTCTCTCCCTGTGTTCCCTTTCCCTCCCTCTGCACTTACCCAGTATAGGGAACGTCTTCGTGGTTGTCCGCGGCCGCCTAGGGCCGTTTGAGGCAAGTAGGTAGGGAAAGAAGGGGGGTTTCAAGTACAGGGCACACCTTCCCTTGTCTCCCCCGTGACAGCCTAGTACTGTACGGTAGTTCACAACACATGTTAAACCAATAGGAGTAGGGTGAGGGTGGGCGGAGGCAGAGTGTGCTTGCGGGCAGAGGCAGAGCGTGCGTGCGTGCGTGCGTGCGTGCGTACGTACGTACGTACGTGCGTGCGTGCATGCAGCCAGGAGAAGGAGCGGTCCAGGCGTCCGGTCGTTAGTGGCAGACTCGGGCCCGGACGTGGATAGTGGTGAACAGGTGAAGCTGGCAACAAGCGCTGCACCTTCTACAGTGAGTGAGTGAGTGAGTGTCGTGTGTGGGACTGTGAGGTGAGGTCCGGAGCAGAGGCAGAGCGCTCAGCACTGCAAGTTAAATAAGAGCCGGCCTGTGCTGGTGGTGCCGGGTAGGAATGGGATCGGGGACTGGCTCAGCAGCAGCCTACATCATTAGCTTAGCTTACCATACCAGTCTCCAGCGCAACTCCTGCTACAGGCTGGTGTAGGCAAGCAGGCACCAGGCAGGGCCAGGGGCCCAGTCAGATCCTGGCTAGTCACTAGTCTGTTGTCTGTGTATAAAGTCGCCAGCCCAGTTTATACTGGTTTCCCCATTGTGCTGGCCTGGGATGGGAGTGGGACAAGACAGGGTTTAATAGTCACTGTGTGAGTGACACTACTGTAATTGGCTATACAGCATGTCACCTCAGTTTGGGGGTACACTGCCACTACCTTGACTTCTGATGTATCCCTGTTTTAGAATTGACTTAAAGTTAGTCAACTACATTCACATGGCTGTAGTGTCACTGGGCTTTTGGATCCATGCCACTGCTGCCCCTCAAAAGAGCAATCATCGTGAGAAATAAAATGGCCACCGACTATTAGTGCACACAAAACCTGTCCTAATCACACAGCAGGACAAGTAACTTCACATCACTAAGCTATAGTCCGCACTTTCTGTACGTCATGCCTCCTCATGAACTCCATTCCTACAGAGATTCAGCTGAAGATCTTATCATCTGTATTCAGGATTATTATCCCTGACAAGTAGGAAAGAGCTGTCAGCCTGCTCTATTTCAATTTTGTGATGTACCTTGTCCTTCTGTGTGATTAGGACAGGATTTGTGTGTACTAATAGGACAGTGGCCATTGTGTTTCTGTTAATCATTCCTCCCCAGACAAAATGAGTCATTATAACTAATGTAAGGTATTTGTGAATATATTTATAATAAAGTAATATTTACCTATTTTCATTTTCTAAATTACTGGAGAACCCCTTTAAAAACCGGTGTGTAAATTGCGGTCTTAATAATCATCCCCTTAGTTTTTACTGCTTTCCCTATGCAGTTGACAAATTAACCCCTTCCCCATCAATCCCTTTTTCATACACGTTTTTTAAGTGTATTTTTAACTAATTAGTCCGAAGCTGCATTTTCAGATTCTGTTTTTTTGGGGTGGATGCACGCCAAAAAATATGCAGAACCACACAAAAACCACATGGACACATACAGAGCTGTCTTTTAATGCTTCCAATTAATTTCAATGGGAGATTCAGCATGGATTAGATACACTTAGATGCTAGTGCATGCGGCTTCTTTTTTCAATGTGTAAAAAAAAAACAAGTGTTGTTTCCCATTGTATTGAATGGGAGGCTGTTTTGAAGCATTTTTTTGAGCGGATATTGAGGTGGAAACATTCCAAAATCAGCACCATAAAACTTAGTGTGAACTGGCCCAAACTCTTCTGTCTTGAGATATTACTCCACTTGCTATGCCAACACTTTACTGGAGTAAGTTTGCAACAAATTTTGTGACTTTTTTAAAAGTCGCAGTTGATATTTCTGGCTTAAATCAGCTTGAAAGGCTAACCACACCTACTTTCTTACCCACATGTAAAGTCCTATTTTGTGACTTTTACAACTTTTTAAAGAAATTTGTTTTCTATTTTTATTATTATTGTTACTATCAGTCGTAAATATTCTGGATAGTAAAAGGCTCTTGGAATGTATATTCATAATAAATCTCAATCTATTTCTTAAGGAAAAGTAGCCGATAAAATGGGCACATAATTTGAATTTGCATTAAGACATGAAACATTTTTCTGTAACATTTGGTCAGGTATGCACTCTCAAAATAAAAGCATCAGAGTGGTGCAATTAAAACGTCATGTCTCTGAGTGCCATGAAGACATTTCTTTTTTCCATAATGATATATCTTTGATGTATCTTTAATAATACACATCAGTAACCAAGAAAAGTATTTTTATTTTTTTTAGTATGGATAATATAATACAGCTACTAAAAAGTCTAAGAAAGTCTAATAGCCCAGCTGTAGCTTGGAAAGTTCTCAAGAACACATAGATTGGATGTTCATGACCTTTTGCAAGCTTTCACAGAAATCAAAATGTATATTCACTCTGTAGAATGAATGTAGAATAAACATATTTTTAATGAATAGTTAATATACAAGTCAAATAGGATTATGAACCCTATGAAGAAAAAGAACATCTGTATTACATTTGTGCAAAATGGCCTTAAACGTGCCTTACAAAGCATAACTGAATAGTAAAAGGGAACTTTTTTTATCAAGTTGTTTCTTTTTTTATTAATGTAGTATGTGCTATTGATTTTAAAATTTCCTAATAACATTTATGGTTCATGCCTACTCTACTGCACAAACACACCTATAGACAGTATCGTTACAAGCAACAGGGATTTCCTTGTTTTTTCATCCTGTTTGCTAACATTGTTTGAGACCGTTGCTGTAACAAGCAGTGAGTGAAGCACTGGCCTCGCAGCCAGCACTTTACCTAAAGAGCATTTACTCAGCCACGTGTTGCTGATCACACCACATGGCTATTGTTTATGTCTTGTTATTTGGAGCCATGTGGTGCTGACCACACCACATGGCTAATTGTCATTTGTTTTGAGTATGGGTCGACGCCCTTGTTTGCATCACAGGTCATGTGACGCTGGCCACGTCACATGACCTAGGGACTGGCTATTTAAAGATGGCAACTGCCAGTGCAAGTTGCCTGTTATTGAAGTTCCTTTCTTTGCAGTGCTGTGCATTATTTGACTTGTGACCTTACCGTGTATCTAGACCTATTGCTTGTGACCTCGACCTCGATTCTGCTTTTTCCCTCGGCTCCTGACGTACGCTCCCGGTTTGACTTTGCTTGCTGACTATTCGTATTGTGTTTGTTTGTGCCTGTGTTTGTCTTCTGTTGCTCCCATTCCCAATCCCTCACTTTTACTGAGTAGGGATTTGTCGTCCAGTTGTCCCCCTAGGACCTTTAGCCTAGGGTGAGGCAAGTAGGCAGGGACAGTGGTGGGGATTAATCAGGGCGCACCTTATCCCCGTGTTCCTGTCGTGACAGTTGCTATGCCAGTGCCCTGCATTAGAGTCTGGGTCAGGTTATCGTCTAGTTTGACCAGGTTAGCTTAGGGAGGAGTAGTTGATCTTTTTGCCTTTCAAAGTCCAGACTTTTTCTTTCTCTGGTTGCTGAGGAAAGCATATACTCTTTATATTTGTTTCTAGATTCTTGGTATCTTGCTGTAGTCTATTGTGTTGCTTCACTGTATCATAGGACCTGTGGTCTTATGGTCTTTCATTGCTGGCAGTTTATCTCCTTGCGATTCTCTTATTGTTTGTTTGCAGAGTTGCTTTTTGTTTTGACATCTTGCTGGATTATATTAAAAGCAGAGTCAGATCAGCGTATCATTATTTCTGTTCACTGTCACTCATCTGCTCTCAATCTATATGCCATGGCCATCTCTCATCTACTCCATTGCTGGACTTCCAACTCCTCCATTCATGGCTATCATTTGGTTTCTGTATCAGTCAGTTTATTTCAGGACATTATTGCCTGGCAGTGTTAATATGTTCTTTATATGTACTGTATTTCAGATGTATTTCTTCTGACCATACAGTTGTTATGAAATTCAACCCTACTGTATGTCCTTGGGTTACAGTATGTGAATACCAAGAGTTAGTACTTGGGAAAGGCAACTGCTATAGGTGAAGACTTCAGTCTTGTGAACAACCAGCATCATTACAAGTATTGAAATTTATATGAGTTTCTTCCAGGTACTCTAGTTTCTGCCTACAATGCTGCAGAATATGTAATATGTAGGCGCTTTAGAAAGAAAAGTATCAAAATAAATCATACTAATTTATTTATAAAGCAGATACCAGAAAGACATAATGGACAATAGAGTTTTGCGGAGGCGGCTCTTCTCTGTGGGGTATCGGACCCCTGCCAATCACATAATGATGTCTATCCTGAGGAGAGGACAGAAAATCACTTTTCAAAGATTGGACAACCCTTTTAGGGTTAATGGAGATACCAACAAAAAAATGCTAAGCTCACCATAATTTTAAATCACGTTAAAGACAACAGTAGCACACAAACTAGTTTATATTGTCGGAGGGTTTCACTACCAGACTCAATCAACAGACTCCAAAATTGAGGCAATCTCAGATTTCAAATTGTATTCAGAACCCAAAACCCTAAATAAATTCATACCCTAGACTACCCCCCCAAAAAAAATTTATTCAGAGAACATATCCCCAAAATCAGACCAGACCCCAAAATGAATCCATACCCCAGACCAGACCCAACATTATGGTGATAGTGAGCAGGCATAGCTGTGTTGACATCAGACTCCCAACTTACTGAGCATCGGCTAGCACACACTGCTTACACAACTTACACACATAAACAGTTTTTAAACTTCCTCTTCTCTGATGCCTGGGAGCTGGACCTTGATCATGTGACTATGATGTCACTAAAGTTCACTTTATTATTGCAGTATTGCATCATTTTCTGGCAAATCATAGCAAAAAAAGCAGATTTTTTTTTATAATTTTCTCAAATCAACATATTTTCCTAGCAGTTTTCAGAATATTGCTGTAAAACCACAGATGGTGGAGGTCTCAATGACATGTATCCTGGGTGCTGTCACTATTATTTGGAGAGAATCCTACTATTATAGAGAGTGATCCAAGTAAGAGAAATGTATCAGGGATTTGCAGACTGTTTTTTTTTTCTTTTCAATGATGTTATAAAATAAGTTTATTAATTTTTCCGCAAAGATGTATTTGGGGCACTTGTGTTAATGATGGTAGTTGATATATATGCTTATTGTACATATTGATTGAACTAATGTTTCTGTTCTTTTATTATTCCACTTCAAATCAAAGGCATAAAGATTGATTTAACTTCATTCTTGTTTATTCTTTTTGCTTTTCAAATCCATGTCATGCCATACAATTTTGCACGTTTTTTGTGTTTTATTGTTTTTTAACATTACTATTAGCAGTCTTTTCAGTCTATGATTTTAAGTTACATGAAGGAACATTAATCCAGCACTAAAGGGGATATTTATCAAGACAGGTACTTTCTGTTCCGGTCTTGATATCCCCTGCTCTGGCAGAGGATATGCCTAATTTATGACGAGGCGCAGGCCTCATCATAAATTAGGCACCTCCTCTGGAAGTAAGTGCGCCTAAACAGCTGTGGTCCTCCTTCCAGTGTTTGTATACAAGGCTGCATTGATGAAATAAAGGTATGTAGTCAATCAGAGGCCTTGGTGGTATATGGAGGGAGAGCACTTGGTAAATCACATGCAATGTTGTAGGCCAGATGATGCCCCTACTATGCCAAGTACATGTGCACAGTATTGTAGGCCAGGCAATTAAAGATATTTAAATTAGCTTTCCTAAACTTATCTGATGCTGACAGATGTAAGATTTAATAATTTGCATATATTTACCCAGAAATCCAGAGGAGAATTTTCTAGACTACAATAGTTGTCATGTATATCAAATGGTCTCCATAAAAGAAATAGTACCCACCCAGAGGTTCTCTCTAAGGTCTTGTAATTCAAAATGTTTTTCTCATCTGCTTTAGGAAAGCTAATTTGATTATCTTTCCCAGAAATCCAGAGGTGCATTGTCTGGCCTCAAATACTCTACACTCACACTCGGCGTACCAGGCGCATGACCTGGACTACAATATTGCGTGTGTATACTCTGCATACCATGGGCTCCCTGTAATGAAAAAGAGTACCCCTTACATAACGTATATATATTTGAGAAACACATTTTTGTACAATTTTTTTCTGCACATATGCATTGTTTTGTCACTTTTTTTTCTTTTGCAGTGAAAATGCTAACTTCCGATGTTACCTGAAGGTCTGGGAAATATGAGACTCATGAAACACACGTGTTTATTTGCTATTGGCGTTTTGTCCATTAGGTGGCTTTTCTTTTGGCTTTTTTTTTTTTTTTTTTTTGCTTTTTTTAAAAAGCACAGTTTGTTGGATCTTTGGGCATGTTTTCAGGAGTTTTGATAACACCTTCTATAGGGTTAAAACACCATGAAGAAAACACTATTGGTAAGATACACTGGGGGAGATATTTATCAAAATTGGTGCAAAGGAAAACTGGCTTAGTTGCCCATTGCAGCCAATCATATTTCACCTTTCATCTTCCAAAGGCTCTGAAAAATGAAATATATAATCTGATTGATTGCTATTGGTTGGTGAGCCAGTTTTTCTTCGCACTAGTTTTGATAAATCTACACCACTGTGTGCAAAAAAAAAGTTACAAAAACTGCACATGGGAAAAAATGCCTGTGCTTATTCTGACATATTTTAGTGCTAAATAAAGTGCCACTGGCCAATTTATGTGTGTAAGGTCCCTTAATAAATTATTGCAAATTTGAGGATTAAGAGATTAAGATAAAATAGGGTATTAGAGATGAGCGAACATGCTCGTCCGAGCTTGGTGCTCGTTCGAGCATTAGGGTATTCGCATATGCTCGCTACTCGGACGAGCATATCGCGATCCTCGAGGAAATGGCAACTTCCTCTTCCTGCATGTTAGCCGCCTTTTTTCAGCCAATCAACATGCAGGAGAGTCTTTGGTACCTCCTAGCATCACGTGGGGCCCCTACAAGTCGATAGCAGGGATTGGCTGGCCAGATCAGATGACCTGGGAATATAAGAATCTGGTCCCACGCTGCTCGCGTCATACGCCGTCTGCATAAGATTAGGGATAGAGCTGCTGTCTGTCAGGGAGAGTGTTAGGGCCTGAATTTAGTTGTTGGTTAGGCAGGAATCACCCACAAAGAACCCAACAGCCCTTCTAAGGCATACAAGCACTTTTTTTTTTTGTCTCCTCCTGGCTGCTGGCTGGGACTTGTAGTGCAGCTACCGCCATCTTGGCTGCACACTGTGCACAGCGACTTGTGGCAGAAAGGGGACAGCACATGGTCCACACAGACCCTAATGAAATTGCTCTCAGTACTCATTTTTGCTGCTGCTGTACCTTGGCTTGCTGGAATCTGTAGTGCAGTCTAGGGAATACGTTTTGTCACTCAGTTATATAAACTACAGTCCAGTGAACAATTGTGCGGTGTGCGATACACTAGCTGCAGTCTAGAGAATACATTTTTTTCACTCAATTATATAAACTACAGTCCAGTGAACAATTGTGAGGTGTGCTGTACAGCAACGTCAGTCTATAAAATATGTTTTTTTCACTCAATTATATAAACTACAGTCCAGTGAACAATTGTGAGGTGTGCGATACACTAGCCGCAGTCTAGAGAATACGTTTTTTTCACTCAATTATATAAACTACAGTCCAGTGAACAATTGTGAGGTGCGCGATACACTAGCTGCAGTCTAGAGAATACGTTTTTTTCACTCAATTATATAAACTACAGTCCAGTGAACAATTGTGAGGTGTGTGATACACTAGCCGCAGTCTAGAGAATACGTTTTTTCACTCAATTATATAAACTACAGTCCAGTGAACAATTGTGAGGTGTGCGATACACTAGCCGCAGTCTAGAGAATAATTTTTTTCACTCAATTATATAAACTACAGTCCAGTGAACAATTGTGAGGTGTGCGATACACTAGCCGCAGTCTAGAGAATATTTTTTTTCACTCAATTATATAAACTACAGTCCAGTGAACAATTGTGAGGTGTGCGATACACTAGCCGCAGTCTAGAGAATACGTTTTTTTTACTCAATTATATAAACTACAGTCCAGTGAACAATTGTGCTGTACAGCAGCGTCAGTCTATAAAATACGTATTTTCTCGCAGTTATATGTCTTACAGTCCAGTGAAAAATGGAGTGCTTTGCGGTAAAATAGCCGCCATATAAAGACTATGTTTTTTTCTCAGTTATATAAACTACAGTCCAGTGAACAATTGTGAGGTGTGCTGTACAGCAGCATCAGTCTATAAAATACGTATTTTCTCACAGTTTTATGTCTTACAGTCCAGTGAAAAATGGAGTGCTTTGCGGTAAAATAGCCGCCATATAAAGACTATGTTTTTTTCTCAGTTATATAAACTACAGTCCAGTGAACAATTGTGAAGTGTGCTGTACAGCAGCGTCAGTCTATAAAATACGTATTTTCTCTCAGTTATATGTCTTACAGTCCAGTGAAAAATGGAGTACTTTGCGGTAAAATAGCCGCCATATAAAGACTATGTTTTTTTCTCAGTTATATAAACTACAGTCCAGTGAACAATTGTGAGGTGTGCTGTACAGCAGCATCAGTCTATAAAATACGTATTTTCTCGCAGTTTTATGTCTTACAGTCCAGTGAAAAATGGAGTGCTTTGCGGTAAAATAGCCGCCATATAAAGACTATGTTTTTTTTCTCAGTTATATAAACTACAGTCCAGTGAACAATTGTGAGGTGTGCTGTACAGCAGCGTCAGTCTATAAAATACGTATTTTCTCGCAGTTATATGTATTACAATCCAGTGAAAAATGGAGTGCTTTGCGGTAAAATAGCTGCCATTTAAAGACTATGTTTTTTTCTCAGTTATATAAACTACAATCCAGTGAACAATTGTGAGGTGTGCTGTACAGCAGCGTCAGTCTATAAAATACGTATTTTCTCGCAGTTATATGTATTACAGTCCAGTGAAAAATGGAGTGCTTTGCGGTAAAATAGCTGCCATATAAAGACTATGTTTTTTACTCAGTTATATAAACTACAGTCCAGTGAACAATTGTGAGGTGTGTGATACACTTGCCGCAGTCTAGAGAATACGTTTTTTTCACTCAATTATATAAACTACAGTCCAGTGAACAATTGTGAGGTGTGCGATACACTTGCCGCAGTCTAGAGAATACGTTTTTTTCACTCAATTATATAAACTACAGTCCAGTGAACAATTGTGAGGTGTGCGGTCCACTAGCCGCAGTCTAGAGAATACATTTTTTTCTCAGTTATATAAACTACAGTCCAGTGAACAATTGTGAGGTGTGCTGTACAGCAGCGTCAGTCTATAAAATACGTATTTTCTCGCAGCTATATGTATTAAAGTCCATTGAAAAATGGAGTGTTTTGCGGTAAAATAGCCGCCATATAAAGACTACGTTTTTTTTCTCAGTTATATGTACTACAGTCCATTGAAAAATGTAGTGGTTTGCGGTAAAATATGAAGGGATCTAATCTCCTGTAAAAAATGCCCAGTGTCCCTGAGGTAAGAGGGAGCTTGTCTGGTAAGTGGTGTCAGTACTTTTTCCAAAAATATAGCAGGAAGAGAGAGAATGGAGTCGGTTGATGCCACAATGGGACGACCCGGAGGCTGAGTCATAGATTTATGTACTTTTGGGAGTGTATAAAAAACGGGAGTAATAGGATATTGTTGAATCAGATACTCGCCCAGTTTGGCGTCAATCACTCCATTCGCTCTGTATTTGTCAATTGTAGTCTGCAGCATATCTTTAATACGTACAAGTTTTGGTCTTGACATGGATATGCAACGTCTTTTTCGTAATATATGACTTAAAGCCCATTTTTCGGGGGAACATCATATAATACCACAGCATGATATTGTCAATACTAATACACTTACTCTGCAGCAATTTGGTCTTAGGAATAAGAGTACATTTGTACCCCCCAAAACATACCATCCCATTGAGACATTTGTTAATCTAGTACAATGTGACTTAGATAAATTATCTCAACAGTTCAAACGAGGTGGTTTACACATATACCATAATTTAACACCAGAAGAAAAATACGCATTAGATCATTTACTGGATGATAAGTCCTTAATTTTTAAACCTGCTGACAAAGGGGTTGCCCTTGTTGTTCTGGACAAGACATATTACATCTCTGAAATCCTGCAACAATTACATGACTGTCATACATATCAAATCTTGCATACTGATCCTGTAGTACGTATTAAATAGATGCTGCAGACTACAATTGACAAATACAGAGCGAATGGAGTGATTGACGCCAAACTGGGCGAGTATCTGATTCAACAATATCCTATTACTCCCGTTTTTTATACACTCCCAAAAGTACATAAATCTATGACTCAGCCTCCGGGTCGTCCCATTGTGGCGTCAACCGACTCCATTCTCTCTCGTCCTGCTATATTTTTGGAAAAAGTACTGACACCACTTACCAGACAAGCTCCTTCTTACCTCAGGGACACCGGGCATTTTTTACAGGAGATTAGATCCCTTCATATAGAAGGACACTGCATACTAGTCACTTTTGACGTATGCAGTTTGTACACCTCAATCACGCACACAAAGGGCACTGAAGCTGTGAGACATCTTTTAGATTAAAGCAATTACACCCTGGATGAAAAAGAATTTTTTCTTTCACTTTTGGGCATTGTCCTTGAACAAAATTATTTTTTGTTTCAAGATACCTATAATCAACAGTGCTGCGGGACCGTGATGGGTTCGAACGTCGCACCGCCATACGCAAATTGTTATATGCCGCATTTTGAAAGGACATTTGTGTACACTAATGATTTGTATCAACAACACTGTAAATTTTGGCAACGCCTTATCGATGATATTTTTTGCGTATGGCGGGGCGACGTTCACACTCTGACTCAGTTCACTACTGACATTAATTCTGTTTGGCCCGAACTTCAGTTCACTCTGAATTTCGATACTGAAAGAATCCCCTTTCTTGACACATGGGTCATTCTGGACAAAGAAGGTGGGGTACAAACAGATTTGTATCTTAAGGAAACAGATCGCAATAGCTTACTAGCATACACGAGTAATCATCCTGTATTCACGAAAAAATCCCTCCCTTATTCCCAATATCAATGGGTTAAGCGTATAGTAAGCAATCCTGAGACCCAAAGGGTTAGGATGAATGAAATGACTGCCAAATTTCAAATGAGGGGTTATCCCTCTGATGTACTGCGGACACAAAGAGATAAAACAGAAAACCCTCTAGTTAGGCATAACAAACACACACAGCCCCGTATACCCTTTGTTGTACAGTACCACCCTTGGATCAATTGAGTGAGGACAATTTTAAATAAACATTGGGATATTTTGTCCAAATCGTACCAACAGGTGGAAGAATTTAAAACCTCACCCATGATCTGTTATAAAAGGGGAGAAATAAAACCACTCTAAAACAGAGCGCATTGTCCACTCTCAGAAAAGGCACTTTTCCGTGCCTTGGTTGTATTAATTGCTCCAGTGTTATTAGAGGCAGTTTCTTGAGTCATCCTCAAACAGGAGAGCAAATACCCATACGTGACATGTTCACATGTGACAGTAAATATGTCATTTTCATTCTCAAATGCCCGTGCGGCTTGATGTACGTAGGGGAAACATCTATGCGTATGAAGGACAGATTTTCTAAACATAAATCTACTATCAGGAAAAGCAATTTACTATTACCAATTACATACCATTTTCATCAAGCTAGACATACCATAGCACAATTACGTTTCCAGATCATAGAGAGTGTACCCCAACCAAGACGAGGTGGAAATAGGAATAAAATATTAATGAAACGAGAAGCATACTGGATTCACCGTTTACAAACGTTGGAACCAAAGGGCTTGAATCGCGAGTATGAGATCAGCAGCTTTTTATAACAAAATAATTTTACTGAATGACTTCATTTCTCTGTATGTCAGAATTATAAATAACGCATTGATTATTTTTACTATTATTTTCCAGCGGAATTGACAAGATGTATCCTATTCTCTTTATGGACATTTCAAGATTTGCGATTGCATATTTCTTTTCACTTTCATTTTCTCACCGTTGAGTGTGTTTATCTGTTTTTGTTTACTAGTTGTCATGACTACATGACATCATCCACTTGTTGTTTGGCGTGCAATTTAAACCCAGTTTTTTTTCTTTTGTATTACACTGTCTAGTGCTGAAACGCGTCACAGTTTGTGACCAATAAAGCAGGCAAAGAATATACAATTACGAGTGCCGGTCCTCTTCTCTATGATTGTTATATGTGGGCGCCATCCCCCGGACACGTGCACGAACGCCGAAAGGACCGTAGTGCCGACCGACTAGGATCTTATCAGGAGTGTACGCTTATCAGTGATGATGCCACCAGCTGCACTGAAGACCCGCTCTGACAACACGCTAGCGGCAGGGCAGGCCAGCACCTCCAAGGTGTACAGCGCCAGTTCGGGCCACGTGTTCAGCTGTGCAACCCAGTAGTTGTATGGAGCAGAGTCATCACGCAGGACGTTGGTATGGTCAGCTAGTTACACTCTCACCATCTTTCTGAACAGCTCCCCCCTACTCTGCCTAGACTGGGGACGGGTGACATAGTCTTGCTGGGGTGCCATAAAACTTGCAAAGTCCTTGGAGAGTGTTCCCCTTCCAGTGCTTGAAAAGCTGCCTGCTCCCCTCCTCTCCCCCGCGAGTTGGCCAACAGAACCACGTCCTCTGCCGCTAGCGGTGTCAGATGGGAAGGATAGTTTCAGCTTGTGCACTAGGGACTGTTGATATTGATTCACTCTCATACTCCTTTCCTCTACAGGAATGAGAGTGGAAAAGTTCTGCTTGTACCTGGGGTCCAGTAGGGTGAACACCCAGTAATCAGTGTTGTCAAAAATGCTTCTAACGCGAGGGTCACGGGAAAGGCAGCCTAACATGAAGTCAGCCATGTGTGCCAGAGTCCCAACACGCAATAATCTCCTCAATAGGCTGACTCTCCATTTCCTCCTCCTCCAACTCCTCCTCTTCAGCCCATACACGCTCAACAGATAAGAAGGAATGAGCATAGGTACCCTCTTCAGACTTGCCAACAGTCTCCTTCTCTTCCTCCTCTTCCTCTTCATCCTCCTCCAATACGCGCTGAGAAAAAGCTCTGAGGGTGGTCTGGCTATAAGGCAACGTATCTTTTTCCCCCATCTCCTGTGACAAGAGCAAAGCCTCTGACTTCATGCTGAGCAGTGACTTTTTCAGCAGACAAAGCAGCGGGATGGTGACGCTGATAATGGCGACATCGCCGCTGACCATCTGTGTTGACTCCTCAAAGTTGCTTAACACCTGACAGATATCAGACATCCACGTCCACTCCTCATTGTACACTTGAAGAAGCTGACTAACCTGACTACCAGTTCTCATGGAAGTTGTCATCTGGCAGTCTAGAATTGCTCTTAGCTGCTGGTAAACCCTGGCTAACATGTGTAATGTGGAATTCCATTGTGTGGGCACATCGCACAACAGTCAGTGAGCTGTCAGTCGTAAGCCCCGTTGCACTGCCCTGAGAGTGGCAGCATCTGTGGTTGACTTGCAGAAATGCGCACAGATGCGTCGCACCTTGGTGAGCAAATCAGACAAATTGGGGTAGGTCTTGAGGAACCGCTGAACCACAAGATTGAACACGTGGGCCAGGCAAGTTTTATATGCAGTGTTTATATGGGTTGTTGTTACTTTGGGAAATAGTATTGGTGTATAATGGCACATGTGTGAGCCTGCCGAGTTGCAGAGCCGCCACCAGGTTACGCCCGTTGTCACACACAACCATGCCTGGTTTGAGTTTCAGCGGCACCAGCCAAAGATAGGTCTGCGCCGTGATGCCCTGTAACAGCTCTTGGGTGGTGTGCCTTTTGTCACCTAAGCTCAGCAGTTTCAGCACCGCCTTTTGGTGCTTACCCACGGCTGCTGCTGCGCCTAGAGCTACCGACTGAAGGCGCCGTGCTCACAGATTGTATTTGAGAGTAGGAGGAGGAGTGGTTGGAGGAAGAGGCATAATAAGTCTGAGAAACCATGACCGAGATAGGCCCAGAAATCCTTGGTGTGGGCATTACATTAGCGGCCCCAGGGTCAGACTCTATCCCAGCCTCCACCAAGTTAACCCAATGTGCCGTCAGGGAGATATAGTGTCCCTGCCCGCCAGCACTTGTCCACGTGTCCGTGGTTAGGTGGACCTTCTCAGTAACCGCGTTGGTCAGGGCACGGATAATGTTCTCTGACACGTGCTGGTGTAGGGCTGGGACGGCACATCGGGAAAATAGTGGGGGACCAAGTACCGAGGGACAGCCACCACCATCAGGTTGCGGAAAGCCTCAGCCTCTACCAGTTTATATTGCAGCATCTCCAGGCTCAGCAGTTTTAAAATGTGGACGTTTAGGGCTTGAGCATGTGGGTGGGTGGGTGGTATTGTATTTGCATTTGCGCTTGCGCTCCAATGTCTGATGCAAAGACAGCTGAAGGCTGCGCTGGGACACATTGGTGTAGGGTGTGGAGGATCGTGGAGGTGAAGGGGTGGTTGTAGGGCGGGAGGCGCTCGTGCCGGGGTCCTGGGCGGGGGGTTGACTCGCTGAGCCACCATGTGACAAAGGGGTAGGAGCAGTGGTGTGATACGCAGGAGGTGAACGGCCTTGGTTCCATTGAGTCGTGTGTTTAGCACTCATATGCCTGCGCATGCTGGTAGTGGTTAGGCTGGTAGTGGTGGCTCCCCTGCTGATCCTGGTGTGGCACAGGTTGCACACCACAGTCCGTCGGTCATCCTCACTTTCTTTAAAAAACCTCCAGACTTGCGAACATCTAGGCCTCGGCACGGGAGCTTCACTACGTGAAACAGTTGCTGATCTACTTGCTCTGGCCCTGCTTCTCCCTCTGGCCACCTCATTGCCTCTTCCAACCTGTTCTGGTGCTGCACTTTCCTCCCCCTCAGAAGCACTGTCTCAACAAATAAATTCAGGCCCTAACACTCTCCCTGACAGACAGCAGCTCTATCCCTAATCTCATGCAGCAGCCAGGAGGAGACCAAAAAAAAGGTGCTTGTAGCCCTTAGAAGGGCTGTTGGGTTCTTTGTGGGTGATTCCTACCTAACCAACATCTAAATTCAGGCCCTAACACTCTCCCTGACAGACAGCAGCTCTATCCCTAATCTCATGCAGGCGGCGTCTGACGTTCACCGCCATTCCGTGTCATGGTAAAATTTTAAGTGCTTCACCTGCTACCTCAGTCTCACTTGGTCACTCTGGGTTCACCGCCATGCTGTGTCAGGGTAAATTTTTTGGGGGTTCAACTGCTACCTCAATCTAACTTGGTCACCAAGCTGTCACCACGCTGTGTCAGGCTTATGCCTGCGTCGTGGGGCGGGGGATAGAACAGCAGTGCCAGCATGGGCAGTGGTGTCACCTGCAGGCGGTGATGGACCTTCGTTGCACCTAGTTGGGTGCTTTACTAACATGTGATGGGCATGTGCCTTGCCCATCTTGGTCTGGGTCAGCACAATTGCCTTGAGGGTCACCACCAGGCTGTTGCCCGAGAATTTGGGGTAATGGTGGGATTAGGCAGCCTCAGAGGCATCCATGCATGCTGCCCCTGCTGTTTCCTGTCCATTTCTGTGGTGTTTCCATCATTTTCTGAGGTTTCCAGGTTTTCACCCAGCCTTCCCTAGGCAGAGCCTTGGTCCCCTGCAAAAAATGCTCAAGTCTCCCATTGACTTCAATGGGGTTTGCTATTCGAAACGAGCACCCGAGCATCGGGAAAAATTCGACTCGAATAACAAGCACCCGAGCATTTTAGTGCTTGCTCATCTGTAATGGGTATGTTTGTAAGAATATTGTAGTTTGATACACTTTTTACATTGTTATATAAAGCTTCACAATTGACAATAATTGACCATAGAGAAATGGAAAACATGAATATGCTTAATCATAAGAGCAACACTGTAATAAATATAGCACTTTGTAAAAGTGAATGACTCTGCAAATCCATGGGGGCTACTCAGGCTGCTATCAGGCAACATCTTCTATTGCATTTAATTAATTATCCTCATAGAGTACTTGTGATAAAGCATCCGTGAAGAAGCACATTATGAGCGTATTCAGTTGGATTTGTGCTATTACTGATAAGACTTAGACAACACTTAATGTACAATATTAAGTCACGTGCTACCTGAAAATGAAAAATCATATACTGTAAAATTATAACAAAACAATGCA
>ONZH01024973.1:0-20303 GCA_900303285.1 Rhinella marina
GAAGGTCTGACAGTGTGTAGGCGGCAGTGGCAGTAGCATCAGGAGACCACAGAGTGGCACGATGACAGTGTATAGGAGGCAGTGACAGCAGCTATAGCATCAGGAGACCACGGAGTGGCACGACAACAGTGTAGAGGAGGCAGTGGCAGCAGCTGTAGCATTAGGAGACCACAGAGTGGTACGATGACAGTGTAGAGGTGGCAGTGGCAGTAGCTGTAGCATCAGGAGGCCATAGAGTCGCACAATGACAGAGTGTGGAAGTGGCAGCAGCAATAGTAGTAGAATTATGAGGCACAGGGTGGCACAACAACAGAGTGTGGAAGTGGCAGCCACAGTAGTAGTAGAATTATGAGGCCACAAAGTGGCACAATGACAGAGTGTGGAAGTGGCAGCAGCATTAGTAGCAGAATTATGAGACCACAGAGTGGCACAACAGTAGAGTGCGGAAGTAGTGGGAGCAGCATCATCAGGAGGCCATAGAGTGGCACAATGACAGAGTGTTTAAGTGGTGGGAGCAGCATCATCAGGAGGCCATAGAGTGGTACTACGACATTATGGAGGCAGTAGCAGCATCAGCAGACTACAAAGTGGTAGGACGACATTATGGTGGCAGTAGCACCTGCATCAGCAGACTACAGAGTGGTACAACGACATTATGGAGGCAGTAGCAGCAGCAGCAGACTACAAAGTGGCACGACAACAGTGTGGGGAGGTGGGTGGCAATAACACTACCCACTGACGATGGTGGGTGTAAGAAGGATCACTTGGCATCAGATGTGTGGCATCAGGAGGGTGGCAGCATCAGAATATTTGTTGAGGCAGGTAGCCAGAAGAAACAGGTCTCTAGTCAAGACAGCATGGATGATCTAATCTGATGCATCAGGCATTGGTGGGTGGAAATCCTGGCTGATTCACGCCTGATTCATCTTGACAAAGGTCAGTTTCTCCACATTTTGGGTGGACAGGCGAGTTCTCCTTAGGGTAACTATGGCCCCCGCCGCACGAAACACCCGCTCTGATGCCACACTACTGGCCGGGCAGGACAGCTTTTCCAGAGCAAACATGGCCAATTATGGCCACAAATCCAGTTTGGCTGCCCAGTAGTCCAGCGGATCATCAATGAGAGGTGGCAGGGTTAGGATGTTATGCTGCTGCTGCCACCATGCTGATGTGGCTGGGGGTGTCTGATATCATTTGCGCAGAAGTCGAAGACCGAGTCAACCATTCAAGAACCGCTGGGTTTCTGGTCAAGACACGACCTCTAGATAACACCGGGAGCTCAGGCCTCTCAAAGTGACACCTGCTGCCACGCCACCTTACTCTGCTGCGACCTGTGCCTGCGCCAGAAACATTTAGGCCTCTGCCACTCCCCTGTGCAGGGCCTGTCACTTCTCTGTCTGACACACTGCTAGATCAAATCAAATAAATAAATAAAAAGGAAATTAAAACACGCTTCAAAGGGCTGTAATTTTCCCACATCACCACACAACGGCTAATACGTTTTTTTGCGCCACTAATAAAGGAAAGAAGGCTTGACAATAATTAACTTCGGCGCTGTAGGCCAAATAAACTTTTTTTGCCACTAATACACGCTTCAAAGGGCTGTCACTTTCCCACTTCAGCACAGAGCAACTAATATGCTTTTTTGCACCACTAATAAACGCTAGAAGGTTTGACAATAAATAACTTCAGTGCTGTTGGCCAAATAAAACTTTTTTTTGCCACTAATACACGTTACAAAAGACTGTAATTTTCCCACTTCAGCACAGAGTGACTAATATGTTTTTTTTGCACCACTAATAAACGGCAGAAGGTTTGACAATAAATAACTTTGGCGCTGTAGACCAAATAAAACTTTTTTTTGCCAGTAATACACACTACAAAGGGCTGTCACTTTCCCACTTCAGCACCGAGCGACTAATATTTTTTTTTTGCACCACTAATAAACGAAACAAGGTTTGACAATAAATAACTTTGGCGCTGTAGGCCAAATAAAACTTTTTTTTGCCACTAATACACACTACAAAGGGCTGTAATTTTCCCATTCCACCACACAACGGCTAATACGTTTTTTTGCACCACTAAAAAACAAAAGAAGGTTTGACACTAAATAACTTTGGCGCTGTATGCGAAATAAAACTTTTTTTTGCCACTAATACACGCTACAGAGGGCTGTGATTTTCCCACTTTACCACACAACAGCCAATAAGCCCTTTCTGTTTTCCAACACTAAAACAGCAAAAAGGGGCTGTACTAAATGTAACTTCAGCGCACAAGGGTTAATAACACCCCAATAATCAGAATTACAGAGGCAAACCTGAAATGAGCAGCTGATATATAGCAATTTTGAATCCCAATCACTACACCAAGGTGTAATAGGATTTTTCCTATTAACCTGTCTCTAAACACCCCTATTGAACCCTGTTCTGCTTCAATACTTGCCTCCATATCCTTTCCCTACACTTCTATTGAGCAATATAAACGTTTTCTATCACTTTCCCTAGCACCTGCAAACGTCTCTCCCTGCACTAAGTTCACTGGAGAATGAGAGAATCCAAGATGGCTGAGGCTATTTATAGGGCTGTGACAACACAGGGCTGGATGGCTGCTGATTGGCTGCATGCATGGCATTGTGGGTAATCCCTCCTTCCCACAGTTCCTTGCTCCATGTCCTAACACATGCAGCCACCATTTTAGGGAAAAAATACCGATTCGCTACCACGAATCTTCAGGAAATTCGTATTCGGTGCAAATTGAATAATTCCTGAAATTCGGATCGAATTCCACTTGTCAGCTTCATGCAATACTGAAATGCACCCCAAGATTCACTCTAAAGTACTGAATAGTCTGCAGAGTACCGCTATATCAATAGAGCGTATATTGTTACTGTGTGGACACAATGTACAATAAGATAAGGGTCTCCTGGGACTGAGTACTTGAGTGTCCCTCAGGACTGATTTGACTGATTTCAGAATGCTGATGTAAGTTCCTGTTTGTTATGCGACATCAGCATGCCTACCCTTTCTTATAGCGTCTCTGCATGCTTACCAGCGTGTTCGTTGTGTAATGACGTCAAATGATGCATCCCTCATCACTATAGGTGGTGACGTCATGACACCTGTGACGTTAACCTAACACGGAGGCCTATTGGTGCAGCCAGGTAAAAGCAGGCAGGTTTAACTGAGATCCTGCATCCTGGAACAGGCCAGAATGTCACCATGGCAACAATTATACACTATTA
The DNA here is from genome assembly GCA_900303285.1 of Rhinella marina. Lineage (NCBI taxonomy): Eukaryota > Metazoa > Chordata > Amphibia > Anura > Bufonidae > Rhinella > Rhinella marina. The sequence continues at coordinate 3,242 of ONZH01024973.1, forward strand.
TACAGTCTTTAGTGTTCACAGTAATGATAACCCCTTAGTGCTGCGACACATAAGTTATGACCCTTAGTCTCCTTACAGTAGTGCTGGCCTTAAGTGCCCCCCTACAATAGCTCTGCCCCCTTAACGCCCTCCGTTAAAGTAGCCCTGCCCCTGCAGAGTTAATAAAATAAAATAAAAAGTTAAAGTCACCTAGTCTCATTCCCATAATGAATAGAGCACCTCATAGTACCTGCTGAGCTGAGGAGGAAAGCATACAGACAGGAGGATAATCCCCAACCTGTGCTCTCTACTGTCACTAATGTGTCCGCATCAGGTTGCAGGCGTTCGGCTAGACTTTCAAAAGTGACATAATTTGACATGTTTTCCTCTTGGTTTGGTTGCTGTTTACCACACCCCTTCCCCTCAGCTGTTGTGGGTGTGGTAATTATCTTTCCCCATTTATCCCTTCCTCTCCCAGTATTCCTTGCGGTTTATACTTTGTGCTGACATTGTTGTGTGTGGTGTGGATCTCGGCTGAGATCCAGTTGCTGCAATATCTGCATTAAGATAAGTGTCATTTTCCCTATTGTGTTTATCCTACTTTTCCCTGTTGTGGTTTTTGCCTTCTGGAGTTTCCTGTTCATCCGTCCTTTTGGAGGAACGGGTTTACTCTTGATCCTGTCACTAGCTGCAGGGTTGTACAGGGTCATTTTGTTATTAGGTTCCTGTGTATGAACTCTCCTATCACTAAGGCCTGTTTATACTGGTAGTCAGCCAGGGCCTAGTTTCAGGGATTCCTGCAGGAGGTGACCTTTTCCCTTGTTTGGTCTTTTCCCTTCCCTCTTACACTTGGTGTGGCTATACCCTCCACACCAGAGCGTGACATCTACCACTCATTCCATGACATCATTGCATCACTCCTACTGTTGATGGGAGCACAGGCCAGGGAATGAGGCCTAGGCTGTAATTGATTACACACAGCAGCCAGACTTTAACCATTACTGTGTGTGTGTGTACTGCCAGGTGAGGCTTGGGACTGACAAGCTGGACCCCCTGCTACTGCTGACCCGATTGGAGCTGCAACAACCAATACAGTGGTAGGTCCACCCCTGGAATAATGCACTAATATGTAGCTTACTGATACTTGTGTCTAGTGGAGACTGATCCTCCCCCTATTCATAAGGGGTTTCAACAAAATTGTTCCATTAATTTATACTTCTTAAAACGAAGTTTGGAGCGAAGCGACTTCAGATCTTGGATCCGAAGCTCGCTTCGCTCAGCCCAGGGGTGTAGCTAAAGGCTCATGGGCCCTGGTGCAACAGTTCAGCTTGGGCCCTACCCCCATCCCCCCACTCAGCGCTGGTTCACCTAGCTTTTCTGCTGCCCGATGCAAATATCAAAACACCCACCCCAAGCCAAATTCTCAACCTAACCCCTTCCCTCCAGTCCTACTGTTAAAGAGGTTGTCCTCTTTTTACTACTGATCACCTATCCTCAGGGTAGGTCATCAATATCAGATCCTCCGGCACCCCCGACGACCAGCTGTTTGAAAAGAGGGCAGCGCTCATATGAGAGCTGCTTTCTCTGCTCTGTTCACTTGCTCGCCGTAGCATTTGCAGTGATGAGCAGTAAACAGAGCAGAGAAGTCAGCGCTCGTACAAAAAAAAAAAAAAAAGGACAACCTCTTTAATGACATACTTGGAAAACATTACATACAGCACTACAGAACATGCAGGGTCATACAGCGCCATCATATGTACCTCTTACATCTAGTGACTTCTCTTCTCTGATGTAGACGTTCTCTTTCCTCTTTTTCTCTTGTCAGACCAGACCGCCAAGGTGACTTCTTTCAGCCGAGCCTCTTCTCTGCAGAGTTTAACAAACAGACATCTTACTTTCCTACTTTTCACCCCATCATGCCCCCCCAATACTATACTGCAGAAACAGTCCCCATATCAAACCCCAGATGAGACCCCTCTATCTCCAGACCCCATATAAGACCCCTATTAGACCTCCAGACCCCCAATCAGACCCCCAATAGACCTCCAGACCCCCATTAGACCTCTCTAGACCCCCCAGTCAGACCATCAGACCCCCCTTCAGGCCCCTAATCAGTCCCCTCTTCTGGCCCCTAATCAGACCCCCCTTCTGGCCCCTAATCAGCCCCCCTTCTGGTCCCCATATCAGACCCCCCTTCTGGCCCCCATATCAGACCCCCCTTCTGGCCACCATATCAGACCCCCCCTTCTGGCTCCCATATCAGACCCCCCCTTCTGGCTCCCATATCAGACCCCCCTTATGGCCCCCATATCAGACCCCCCTTCAGGCCCCCATATCAGACCTCAGATCAGACTATAAAACAAATAAATAAACTTACCTCTCCTGCTGTGTCACTCCTCTCCCTGTCAGGCTGTAGGTTCTCACCTCTTCCCGGGGCCCGCGCTGCAGTCACCTGACCTCCTGCAGCGTCAGATCAGAGTGCGTTCTGTATGTCCTGACGCTGCAGGCAGTCAGGACACAGCAACACAGGCCTCAGGAAGAGCGAGCAGGAGAAGGGGTAAGTACTGTACAGCGCTACCAGCGCTTCACTCCCCCTCCTCCTGCATACTAGCGAGCGCTTCCATTATGGAAGAGCTCACTAGTATTCCCTTTATAAGATGCACTGCATCTTATAAAGGGAAAAGTAGAGCACCACTGGCATGGGGGGCCATCTGGGACCCCTATATTCACGCCAGTGGCTCAGCCCTACTTTTATTTATTTTCTTATTGCTGTCCCCGTTTTTGTAAAAAATAAACTTTTGTGATATGTAAATTAACCTTACTAGGTGCAAGGAGCGGTAACCCTCGCTCTATCTGCTGCCAGCACTGTCCGTGCTGCAAATCCCGCGCCTGCGCCGTGCGTCCTTCATTTGGCGCAGGAGCAGTGAGTGCCGCTGGGTGCCGGGCTCCCGGCTTCCTCACTGCGCCTGCGCCGATGATGTCACAGTCCTCCCGGAAGAGAAGGCTGCCGACATCGGCGCAGGCACAGTGAGGAAGCCGGGAGCCCGGCAGCCAGCGGCACTCACTGCGCCTGCACCGAATGAAGGACGCGCGGCGCAGGTGCGGGATTTGCAGCACGGACAGGGCCAGCAGCAGATAGAGCGAGCTGCCTGGCCCTGTCCATCACAAGCGAGGAGGTGTAACTAAAGGTGGGGAAACGGCGCTACTAGGTGCAGGGTTACCACCCCTTGCACCTAGTAAGGTTAATTTACATATCACAAAAGTTTATTTTTTACAAAAACGGGGACAGCAATAAGAAAATAAATAACAGATTGGGCATCAGGTGACATTTGCACCTTGCAGAACAGAAACCCTTTAAGACTGCAGCTCACTGACATTTTGCTGCTTTTGTGCTTTTCATTTCTACTGCATTTAAGGAAAACTGTAGTTTCGGAGTTTGGTGGCTGTTGTTCTCAATAGTGACCATAGTATTTCTTTCAGTTAATCTATCGTTGGATCCATCTCTTGATTCTTCATCTAAACAGTCATAGCTTTAGGGCACTTTGCATAATTTATATTAAGATACAGGGCCTGGGCTTGGTTGATTCTTGGAGATGTTTACATCCTCAGCAGATTTGTATCAATAACTTGATTATACTGTATTTTTATTAGTAAAGACTACTTGCAATTCTGTGCATAGGCCTGCAGATTCAATTTGATCACACCCCAATTACCAAACTTGACAAGAAATACATCTAGTTGGGTTTGAACGAGAATGTGTTCAATTCTCAATAGTATTAAACACAAATTGGCAGCCTGCTAGAAAAGTACTTCTCTCTTAATAGTATGCCAGATGTCTTGCCCCATGTCCCGTGACAAGCTCATAAAGTGTTTATCAAAGGTCATCTCATCAGCATAAGGCTACTTTCACACTAGCGTTTTTAAATTCCGGTATTGAGTTCCGTCATAGGGGCTCAATACCGGAAAAAAAACGCTTCAGTTTTGTCCCCATTCATTGTCAATGGGGACAAAACTGAACTGAAGACAACAGAATGCTCCTAAAAGCATTCCGTTCCATCTTCAGACCGGAGAACAAACCGCAACATGCTGTTGTTTTCTCTCCGGTCCAGGGATCCGCACCAATACAGATCCGGAATGACCTCCAATGCAAGTCAATGGGGACGGATCCGTTTGGTGTGAACACAATGGCAAACGGATCCGCCCTCCATTGACTTTCAATGGAGTTCAGGTCGGATCAGTCACCACATATATACATACATACATAAACACACACACACACACACACATACACATACACACAAACACATACATACTTACAGTGCCTTGGGAAAGTATTCGGCCCCCTGGAACTTTTCAACTTTTTGCCACATTTCAGGCTTCAAACAAAAAGATATAACATTTAAAATTTTTGGTGAAGAATCAACAACAAGTGGGTCACAATTGTGAAGTGGAACGAAATTTATTGGATCATTTAAACTTTTTTTGTAATAATAAAACTGAAAAGTGGGGCGTGCAAAATTATTCGGCCCCCTTGCATTAATACTTTGTTGCTCCACCTTTTGCTGCGATTACAGCTGCAAGTCGCTTGGGGTATGTCTTTATCAGTTTTGCACATCTAGAGACTGAAATTCTTGCCCATTCTTCCTTGCAAAACAGCTCGAGCTCATTGAGCTTGGATGGAGAGCGTTTGTGAACAGCAGTTTTCAGTTCTTTCCACATATTCTCAATTGGATTCAGGTCTGGACTTTGACTTGGCCATTCTAAGACCTGGATACGTTTATTTTTGAACCATTCCATTGTAGATTTTGCTTTATGTTTGGGATCATTGTCTTGTTGGAAGATAAATCTCCATCCTAGTCTCAGGTCTTTTGCAGACTCCAACAGGTTTTCATCCAGAATGGTCCTGTATTTGGCTCCATCCATCTTCACATCAATTTTAACCATCTTCCCTGTCCCTGCTGATGAAAATCAGACCCAAACCATGATGCTGCCACCACCATGTTTTACAGTGGGGATGGTGTGTTCAGGGTGATGAGCTGTGTTGCTTTTACACCAAACATATCGTTTTGCATTGTTTCCAAAAAGTTGGATTTTAGTTTCATCTGACCAGAGCACCTTCTTCCACATGTTTGGTGTGTCTCCCAGGTGGCTTGTGGCAAACTGTAAACGAGACTTTTTATGGATATCTTTGAGAAATGGCTTTCTTCTTGCCACTCTTCCATAAAGGCCAGATTTGTGAAGTGTTCGACTGATTGTTGTCCTATGGACAGACTCTCCCACCTCAGCTGTAGATCTCTGCAGTTCATCCAGAGTGATCATGGGCCTCTTGGTTGCATCTCTGATCAGTCTTCTCCTTGTTTGAGATGAAAGTTTAGAGGGACGGCTGGGTCTTGGTAGATTTGCAGTGGTCTGATACTCCTTCCATTTCAATATGATAGCTTGCACAGTGCTCCTTGGAATGTTTAAAGCTTGGGAAATCTTTTGGTATCCAAATCCGGCTTTAAACTTCTCCACAACAGTATCACGGACCTGCCTGGTGTGTTCCTTGGTCTTCATGATGCTCTCTGTGCTTTAAACAGAACCCTGAGACTATCACAGAGCAGGTGCATTTATACAGAGACTTGATTACACACAGGTGGATTTTATTTCTCTTCATCAGTCATTTAGGACAACATTGGATCATTCAGAGATCCTCAATGAACTTCTGGAGTGAGTTTTCTGAACTGAAAGTAAATGGGCAGAATAATTTTGCACGCCCCACTTTTCAGTTTTTTTATTAGAAAAAAAGTTTACATGATCCAATAAATTTCGTTCCACTTCACAATTGTGAACTTGTTGTTGATTCTTCACCAAAAATTTAAAATGTTATATCTTTTTGTTTGAAGCCTGAAATGTGGCAAAAGATTGAAAAGTTCCAGGGGGCCGAATACTTTCGGATGGCACTGTACAGCAGAGGGCGCTGTGGGGAATCGTCATAGCTGCCCACCTCCTGGGCATGAAGACGTGCGGCCTGCCTGCCTGCCTGGAGTATGTAAGTATGTATGTGTTTGTGTGTATGTGTGCGTGTGTATGTATGTATGTATCTATGTCTGTATATGGTACTGTGTGACATGTGTGGGGCCGGAACGCGGTTCCGGCCCCACACATGTCCCTGCGGCAGTCCGGATCCGACGGCACCCTTCACCTGCCGGATCCGGACTGCCGCTAGTGTGAAAGTAGCCTAAGCTCTTTTTTAAAGAAGGAAGGTGGCTTCTTTGACCACCTGATCCAGGTCTGGAACATTTACATAGACAGGCCTTCACTGTAGTCCTTCACTGCATTTCGATCAATAAAATTAACAAGTCTAAATTAAAAAACTGGCGAGACTTCATTGGCGCATGCACAGTTGATCTCAGGGGGCTCTCCCTGCTGAGATCTGCTGTGTGCAAGCACAAATGATTGCATTGTGACTTGCACAGTGCAGATCTCAGAGCAGTGAAAGCCTCCTGAGATCAAGAGGAGGCTTTCCACTCTGAGATCTGACGTCAGTCTTTGATCAGCAAAGTAGAACATCTTTATTTAGGGAAGAAGAATGATCTCATCGGTGCTTGCGCAGTTCAGATCTCAGCAGGGAGTGTTTCTTGATATCATCTGAGCATGCACCAATGAAATCTTGCCAATGAAAGCATGAGATTCCAGGGCCAGGCATACAAACAGGGATTATTAGCGATGAGTGAAGTTTTGTCGCCGAACTTCGACAAGAAATTCAATTAGTTCCGAATTAATTTGCACAAATTGCTATAAATTAGATATACCCATACGTCACAGTGGTTGAGGAAATGTATGGAGCAGGCTCAATGCAGCATACACCTGGCTGCAATCATGGGGAATGGGGATCCCACTGAACCTTGTAATTTAACCTCTCAGATGCCGCAATCAACACCAATTGCAGCATCTGTGAGGTAAGGCAGAAGGATGTGTCTCCCGCTGCCTTCTGATCGGAGTCCCTGCAGTGAAACCGCAGTTCTCTGTTCAGTTATCTTGGCAGCCTGAATGCTTTTGAAGCTTCCCATGGTAACCTCCTTGCCCCCCTAAGGGGGTTAAAAGTTGTCACATATAAAGAAAAAAAAAACTGTTAGGTATGTCCTTGTTTGAAAATGTCTGAATTATTAAAATATTAATAAAAAATGTCATGTCTGCTGATTGCTGTAATGGAAAAAAAAATTAAAAACACACAATTTTGTCAATTTTCCCCCACGAAAAAGTTGTACATACGACAAAAATGGTACCAATAAAATCAAAATTTTATCCCGCAAAAAACAAGCCCTCATACAGCTCTGAAGACCAAAAATGTCAGAAAATGGTGAAAGTAGTAGGTAAAAAAAATATTCAAGTTCAGTATCGCTGTATTCGTATTGGGCCACAGAATAAGGATTTTATGACATTTAGCACACAGTAAACACTGTGATGTCAAAACCCCAATAACCTTGGTGGAATTGTATTTTTTTTCAATTTAACCTCACAAATATTTTTTTTATTTTTCAATAACAGACAAAGTAAATTGTATGGTGCTCTTAAAGGGGTTTTCCGGGATTTAACTACTGATGACCTATCATCAGGATAGGTCATCAGTATCTGACACCCGGGACCCCCGCTGATCAACTGTTTGAGAAGGTATCGGCGCTCCTGTGAGCTTACAGCTTACCAAGCACAGCACCGTACATTATACAGCAGCTGTGCTTGGTATCGCGCTCAGCCCCATTCACTTGAATGGGGCTTAGCCGCTCCTAGGCCACATGACTGATGAACGTGACGTCACTGGCCTAGGAAAAGCTGAGAGAAGGCGGGTCCCAGGTGTCAGACCCCCACTGATCAGATACTGATGACCTATCCTGAGGATAGGTCATCAGTAGTTAAATCCCGGAAAACCTCTTTAAATAGTACAACTTATCCCCCAAAAATAAGCCCTCATAATGCTATATGAACGGAAAATAAAAAAGATATGGCTATTGGAACGTTGGGAGGAAAAAATTAAAATGCTAAACCAAAAATAGGCCCCATACTATATACTCTGAAAACAGTACAAACAATTAAGAACTTTCAAAAACGGACTGAGAATAAATATAAAAAATTTACACATTAAAATTGTAAATGGTTCTGTTCTGTAAAATGGAAAACTACTAGAAGAACAGAAATAATTTTTTAACACTGTAGACATGAATTCCTTTAAAAAAAGAATGATTTCCATACTTCAAGTGTAAAATAGAAAACTATACAAATATATACTATGAACTGGATGTTATTTCACTTTAAACATGTATTACGGTTAATACCAGATGGGCCGAACATGGTGGATGGATCAAACACGGCCGCTGGATTATTGCCATAAGGGACAGGAGTCTAAAAAGTAGTAGGTGCCTTATAATATGTTAGCCAAACAGGGGTTGTTGCTGGCATGGAGTTTGGCTGGCTAGGTACGTGGCACAATATGCAAATTATTTCTGTTGTGGCCGTCAATCTGAAAATTCCCCTTTTGTATGAGAATTACATAAAAGGGCCACAATACTTGACCATTACATACATTTTACCTAATAATTAAATGGGTTATTTGGGGTTTTAATATTGGTGACCTATCCCCAGGATAGGTTATCAATATCAGATCAGAGGGGTCTGACAACTGGCACCCTAACTTCTCTCTTCATGTTCACTACTACTTTGCCATAGACAGAAGCAGTGAGAAGGAAGAAAAATGGCAGACGGCACAAGCACATTGTGCGCACCGTCTACTCATACAACTGATCGGCAGGGGTGCCGGGTGTCAGACCCTCGCTGATCTGATATTAATGTCCTATCCTGAGGATAATTAATCAATAGTAAAAGCCTGGACAACCCTTTTAATGTTATACTTACCTTTAACCCTTTCATCCTGAAACTACATATGAAGAGTACCTCGTGGTGTAGAAGGGGACCGCAGTTGGATCCAACAAACTGATAAAAATGGTCATGAGGCATTTCTGGAGCGACACAAGAAAAAAGCTGTTGGATGAATCTTCTTGCAATCACCTCGGTGATCGATTGCTGGCTGAACAAGTAATGAGAAGAAGGAGGAGGAGCATTAGGAGCAATAGACAACATTGAAGTCGATGGGAAGGAACAACAGCTTCCTTCCGCTGGAAAGCGGATGTGGGATGGTGGGAGATGCAGCAGTTTCTTGGGAGGACCCAGGCAACTGTCTTTTGGCCATAGTGTACAGTAACTGTACCAGTAATGTAACAGATTAACTATGAATGTCTCAGCAGTTGAACAAGATAAACATGGTGATATATTAGACCGCACTTTAATACTAAGGCACAGTAATTCTATATATAAACTAACAGATCAATCAGGATTGTGTCAGCTGTTCAACAAGATGCAGACGGCTATATATTAGACCACCCTTTAATACTGAGGCACAGTAATTCTATATATAAACTAAGAGACTAACTGCAAATGTGCCAGCAGTTCAACAAGATGCAGATACCGATATATTAGACCGCCCTTAATGCTGAGAAACAGTAATTGTATATATAAACAAATTAAATGGGATTGTGGCAGCAGTTCAACAAGATGCACTGTCCTTGTAGTCTCCCTATGCTCTCCATATGCTCTCTATGCTCTTCCTACAGTGTCTAAAAACTCTTCCTACAATCTCCCCACACTCAACTCACAGTGAAATGGCAGAGACTGAGTGGGATGAAGATTTTTATAGGGCTGTGACATCATAGGTGATGGCTATCTGCTGATTGGATGATTGCACAGCATTATTGACCATGTCGCATTCCTGGGCTTCTTACTTTCACTTTGTAACACATGCAGCAACCATTTTAAATGACAAAATCTGATTAGTTACCAAGAAGCGCAAGGAAATTCGGCTTCCCAACTAATCAAATTTTTACTAAACTTCAGATTGAATTCCACTTGGATGCTTTGATTCACTCAACACTTGTGAGAATACCTGGCTCTGTCAATCAAGCCATAAGGGGAGTGGCAGGCAATGTGGGAGAGAAGGAGGTGAAATGGTTCTGTGAGGGGCTAGCCAGCCCCTCGGTGCTCTGAGCACCTAGTTTGCAGAAGAAGAAACTTAAAAATTTTGCTGCACATTGCAGAACATTCCACATGGTCAATACTACCTGGAATTATGCTTAGTTTAATATGATTGATCATGGGGAAAGATATTCTTTAAAGCAAAGAAAATAAATACGTTTATTCACATGATTAAAGTGTCTTAAGGGGGTTTAGCTAACATCACTGAAGCGATAGCTGGCCAATTTAGCTCATTTATTCTACTCTTCTTAAAGGGTTTCTGTCACCAGTTTTGAGCATATAAAACAGGATGACATTTGCAAGGTGCAAATGTCACCTGATGCCCAATCTGTTATTTATTTTCTAATTGCTGTCCCCGTTTTTGTAAAAAATAAACTTTTGTGATATGTAAATTAACCTAGGTGCAAGGGGCGGTAACTCTGCACCTAGTAGCGCCGTTTCCCCACCTTTAGTTACGCCTCCTCGCTTGTGATGGACAGGGCCAGGCAGCTCGCTCTATCTGCTGCCAGCCCTGTCCATGCTGCAAATCCCGCGCCTGTGCCGTGCGTCCTTCATTCGGCGCAGGCTCAGTGAGTGCCGCTGGGTACCGGGCTCCCGGCTTCCTCACTGCGCCAGCGCTCATGATGTCACAGTCCTCCCGGAAGAGAAGGCTGCCGACATCGGCACAGGCGCAGTGAGGAAGCCTGGAGCGCGCTCCGGCCCCACACATGTCACACAGTACATACACACATAAACATACACAGACATATACACATACAAATACACATACATACTTACATGCTCCTGGCAGGTCTCCACAGCACAGTACAGGAGCAGGACAGTGCGCACATAGGACGATCCCCCACAGTGCCCTCTGCTGGGCGCTGGGTGGAATCGTCCTATGTGTGCGCTGTCCTGCTCCTCCTGCGCTATGGTGACCTGCCAGGAGCATGTAAGTATGTATGTGTATTTGTATGTGTATATGTCTGTGTATGTTTATGTGTATGTCTGTATATGTGTATGTCTGTATATGTGTATATGTGTATGTGTTCAGGTGACGGATCCGTCATAAACTCCATTGAAAGTCAATGGAGGACGGATCCGTTCACCATTGTATCACACCAAACGGATCCGTCCCCATTGACTTTCATTGGGGGTCATTCCGGATCCGTCTTGGTGCGGATGCCTGGACCGGAGAGCAAAGCGCAGCATGCTGCGGTTTGCTCTCCGGTCTGAAGACGGAACGGAATGCTTCTAGGAGCATTCAGTTGTCTTCAGTTCAGTTTTGCCCCATTGACAATCAATGGGGACAAAACTGAAGCGTTTTATTCCGGTATTGAGCCCCTATGATGGAACTCAATACCGGAATTATAAAACGCTAGTGTGAAAGTTGCCTAAGGGATTAACAGTGAGGAGCAGCAGCTGAGCTGTTGGCAACAGCCATATGGTACATGTTGGCAGACAGGCAGCATGATGAAGGCAGCAGCACCCTTATGGAATAATGATAAGCAGGTAGCAGCAGTGGCATGATGGTGGCACTGGCTTGATGGAAGCTACAGCAGCCTTACGGAACATGACCGTAGGCAGACCGCAGCAGTGGCATGATGGTGGCAGCGGCATGATGGAGGCTAGACGTCAGATAGGCAGATAGCACCTGTGGCAAGATGGGGCACTGTCAGCAAGGCCAGATATATTCATCGGATCAGCCAGAGGAGTGTGAAAATCCTCCCTAATCCAGGCTTGGTTCATTTTGACAAAAGTGATGTTTTGGACACTGGCTGAGGACAGTTTGGTCTGTTTGGGTGTCACTATGCCCCCTGTGGCACTAAAAACCCTCTTTGAGATGGCATTGGAGGCTGGGCAAGAAAGAGAACATTCACGTAATCCACTCGGTCTTATTAATCTTGTTCAGAAATTATTTTAAGATTGCTAAAATCAAGTGGATTATGTGAATACAATTATAGAGCCTGGGTGAGGTTCTGAATCAGGTCGTGGTATACTGTAGGTGGAGCAACAGTTGATGATTCAAGAAAGAGAGCATGCAGTTCAAGCCACTGTTCCAGTCTGCGTGACCAGAAATCCAGAGCATGGCCGGCCTTAGCTATGTGCGACCTGTGCGGTCGCACAGGGTGCCGGCCGCCAGTCTATTAAGGGGGCGCCATCAGGAATAGGATCAGCTGCTACCGTGCTGCGCCCCTGCGCTGTGGTGTCCAACGCTGCTATCTGCTGTATCAGCGCAGGGTGCCGGCCGCCAGACTATTAAGGGGGCGCTGTCAGGAATAGGATCAGCTGCTGCTGTGTTGCGCCCCTGCGCCGTGGTGTCCAGCGCTGCTATCTGCTGTATGCGCATGGGCGCGCACATACAGCTCTTCCTGTAGCAGCGTGACCTCCGGCAAAGGCGCCGATGACGTCATTCATCGGCGACTGTGAGCGGAGATGTCGGCCCGGAGGCTCTGCGCGGGAGTGTAGGTAAGCATTTGTAGTATTTGTTTTGTTTCCTTTCTTTCTTTTTTTAATTCTGGCACTAATGGGAATGAATGGGGGGTGGGGATCTAACTGGCACTAATGGGAATGAATGAAGGGGGGATGTTACTGGCCTAATGGGAATGAATGGAGGGGGGGATGTTACTGGCCTAATGGGAATGAATGGGGGGGGATGTTACTGGCCTAATGGGAATGAATGGAGGGGTGGGATGTTACTGGCCTAATGGGAATGAATGGAGGGGGGTGTTACTGGCACTAATGGGAATGACATACTTGCCTACCAGTGTGTGTGTGTGTGGCGGGGTATTATTGAAGTTTTGGGGGCTATAGCTGAGGAGATTGTGTGAGGTGATCAGGATGCTGGAAAATGCAGATTCTAAGATGTTTGTTTGACAGATGCTGAAGAGGCGACTCATGGCCAGGAGAAGTTGACATGGAGGTCTGAACTGAATGGAAAACAAAAGGAAAGACTGAATAGAGAAGACGTCTTCTGGAGTCACTGGATGTAACGGTAATCAATTACACTGTACCGCCTGTAGAGCTGATATCTATCTCTATACAGTATGTTCACTATATGGGGGTGATATGGGTCTGTGTTTATTGTGTTCTCTATAATGACAGTATGGTGGTATTATTCAGTGATTGTGTTAGTAATATTTACTAAGGCTGTATTATTTGTCCCTTGTATACTAATATAATTGGTAATTAGAGATGAGCGAATCTATTCGCCGCTTCGTAGATTCGTATCGAATCTTGGGATTTTTCAGCTGCGAAGCGAATCCGAATATTAGGTGATTCGCTTCGCTTTTGTACGCATTCGCTACGTAGTGTGTCCTGTATATCAAATTATTACTTTTTGTATCTATGTTCTTTATATTCAATTCACTTATGTCTTCTTGTTTCTTTGACACTCTGCTGTGTTTGACTCTTAGTTGTCTTATCTTCACTATTGTTCTATTGTTGACCATACATTCTCTGTGTATCTAATGTCTGGTTTTACATTTATGGCTGTGTCTTGGGCAATTCTCAAACATTGCCTCATCTAAACAATGGGTAATGTTAGAAGTGTACATAGTTAATAAGTAGTTACCTAGGGTATTTAAAGTGAGTGACTGTGAGCCCAATGGGGGGTCCATGGAACATGCAGATGTTCAGGAGTGCAGCCATGACTGCTCAGGTGCAGCCATGTCAAGAAGTCAACTGCTTTCGCAACCGGGTATCCCTGGTAATCCAGTGGAGGGCCTTCCCCCGGACAGATGTATTTTTGACTCATAGCTAAGTATCTTTGGTTTTTATTGTACTTGTTTATGATTCTTGTTTACTTTGTTTCTTCTGTATTTTTGTTTATCATTTAAGTAAACTATATCTATTTTCACTTAGTTATTGTGTGTGAACCTATTTATTCTCGCATCATAGAATTCATGGTAAAACAATTGGTGGCAGCCGTGGGATGCGTGGATAAATATGTCGCGGTAGAGGGGTAGAAAGTAGTGTCTTTGATCCCTGATGGGATACTGTTCCCAGCCATTAATGTTGGTGTCAAGCAGGACACTTTAGCGGGAATGGCATAAGTAGCCTTGTGAACCCCGACAAGTGGAGCTGTTTATGGTGATATATAGCTTTATGCAGGTAGAGTGAGTGTCTGTATTTAGCTTGTAAGTACTCAGGACTGTGTGATTGTCTAACAATTTCATAAGATTTGTTGCAACGGGTAAGCCCTGATAGTGAAACAGGTTGGGGGCAGCTATTTGCTTCTACTTAATGGTTTCTTCAGAGAAGTTTCTGTACCCTGGAAAGCAGGGCGGGCGCAGCAATCTGCTCCTGCCCAGTGTTTTCTAGAGAAGTGTTTCAATAGATATCTGTACTGTGGGGATATTTGTGTTGTTCCAGCATAAACAACCTCTTAACTAGAAAATGTTTAGTATTGAAATTGTTTACCTGGTGTCTGGTAAATCAGAGATATGTCATTATGTCGACAAGACTGTAGTATTGGTGTTTACAATACTTGTGATGATGTTTAAAAAAAGAAAACCTTGGACAAGACAATAGAGTGATCATTGTTCCAGTGATAGTGAGGGATACATGATAAGAAACGTTTGTCATAATGTGGAAACAAAGAGGTTAAGCTGTTTTCTGTGCTGTTTGTTTGCAGTGTGTGTGTAAGGAAGGCTATAGTATGATGTGTGAAGACCAACTAACTAACCTTCTATCCAAGGCATGAAATAGGGCCTACCAAGGCATGAAATAGGGCCTACCCAATGCATGAAATAGGGCCTACCCAAGGCATGAAATAGGGCCTACCCAAGGCATGAAATAGGGCCTACCCAAGGCATGAAATAGGGCCTACCCAAGGCATGAAATAGGGCCTAGCTTGTTAGCACCCAGAATGAAAGGAATGTGGCTAGGTATGTTTCTACTACTGGGAAAGTTGTGTGGGAGCAGGGGAGCTTGTATTTTCCCTAAATCTCAATAGCAGTTTTTATACAATGGAAGTGAATTTTGTTTTTTAACGGTGACCAGTCAGAGATGGATAGTCTGATGGTTTTATGTATTAAAGTGACATTCATAGGATTGTTCACAACTTATGATATAATATGTTTGTGTTTTATTTGTAGGTGCCGGAGTTTTGCTACAGGGTATATAAAATATATACATCTTGTATGTGTGTAATGTGCACTAAATAAGAAGGGATACATGAAATGTTGGTAGAGAAAGTTGATTCTTTATGAAGTTGTATAGAATGAGTGTAACATTTATTGTTATGGATTGAGATAGCAAAGTAAATCCACGTCGTAGTAAATGTATACATAAGTAATTTGGCTTGAAAACAGTAATAATGACTTTTATTTCTCCAACTATAATGAGTTTTGTTTACTTTTGTTTTGCAGTTTTTGACGTCGAGAAAGCTTTGGCCCTTTTAAATGTAGTTAACATTCTGTTTGCTTTTTAGGAAAATTTGGCCAGAAAAAAGAGAGTTTGAAAAAATGTGATCACTGAACCATTGATAGTTTTGTTGGTTAACCTATGAAAATGTAGAGGTTTTATTTTTGATGCACACGTGTTGATTTTTGAAGAGCTCAGAATTTTGTGATTTTTCATTTTTTACATTTTTGTGTGAAAATATATGGTGTGATGGGCCCATATGTGTTTTGTGTATGTACTGTACATGTCTACATGTCTGTATTATTTCATGTTCTCAAGACAGTTGGCAGAAGCTCATCGGATAGTAGTTAACAAGTTACTGAAGAAAGTCAATCAGTACAATTTGCCCCATTCAAGGGGGTAGGGACAAATGACATAGAGGGGTGGGAGGAGAAATGTGAGACCTCACAGGGAGAATGACTGCCTCCGACAGCTTAGATGTAACAGACACTTTGCTCCTCCCCGTAAAAGATGTCATATGCCACTAAATAAGGTTAAGGCTACTTTCACATTAGCGTTATGGAATTCCGGTATTGAGTTCCGTCATAGGGGCTCAATACCGGAATAAAACGCTTCCGTTTTGTCCCCATTCATTGTCAATGGGGACAAAACTGAACTGAAGACAACGGAATGCTCCTGAAAGCATTCCGTTCAGTCTTCAGACCGGAGAACAAACCGCAACATGTTGCGGTTTGCTCTCCGTACTAGTTATCCGCACCTAAACGGATCCGGAATGACCCCCAATGCAAGTCAATGGGGACGGATCCGTTTGGTGTGGACACACTTGTAAACGGATCCGTCCTCCATTGACTTTCAATAGAGGTTATTCCGGATCCGTTTAAACGCTAATACAACCGGATCCGGAATTACGGATCCACAAGGTTGTATTACTCAGTACGGATCCGGCGGGTGAAGGGACCCGCCGGATCCGTACTAACGCTAGTGTGGAAGTAGCCTAAGAAAAGTGACTGCAGTTAAACTCTTGATGTATACACATGGTTTAGCTGAACTGTTTATATTTGGTTTAGTACAATAGTGTTATCAATAGCAAGACAATGGTGTGATAAAATAAGCAAACGAATGAGTGAAAGTATTTGTATTACCACATTGTCTGCATTGTTGATCATACTGCTAATTGTCTTGTATGTGGTAATATAATACAAGGTGTTTGCTGTATAAGTAACTGAAAGTATATGTTTATATGTGATTATACACCCTATAGAGAGTTACAGTGTTAGGTTGATGATAACATGTACAATATATACAGTAGATATAGTGAGGTTAGGAGCGGTCATTAGGCATATGTCCTTGCTATAACAGAAACGGTCTGGGTAGATATGTAACTGAAGTATTTTGATATTTTGTTTTGTTGCATTCACTTGATGAAGGGGTGGTGAAAGAAAACATCAGGACTGAGACTATGAAGATTTTTCACATAAATTCCACCATAGATTTATTATTGCCATGAACTGAGTTTCCCCAATCTGGATCAAGTTGTTTCAGTGTTACTCTGAGCTGATGTAGGTGCAGATTGATTGTGAGCCTGAAGATTCAACAGCCTGACCTGGATGTTCTACAGAGGTGCCAAGATGATGATGCACAAGTCCAGGAGAGGAGACCCTCACCAGATGTAACA
>ONZH01024974.1:0-19044 GCA_900303285.1 Rhinella marina
TTTTTAAGGACCTTCCATCTCCCCCTGACTTTGCCATTGGTGCCAATGTGTACCATGACCGCCAGGTCTTCCCAGCCCCACCCAGCAATCTGTCAATTCGATCCACGTTATGCCGAACCCAAGCACCCGGGAGACAACACACTGTTCGGCATTCATGGTCTCGGCGACAGATGACCCTGTCTGTCAGCCTAATAATAGAGTCCCCTACCACCAGCATCTGTCTGGCCTTTGCTGCTCTCCTTTTCCCATCCTTCCTGCAGCGGTCATCCTCCTGGTTTTCTAGGAGAAACGGCTTGCTGCAGTGTCGCTGGTCCTGGGCTTTCATCCCTAATATCAGCCAAACAGGCATATTTACTAGGGCGTTCCAGCTCAGGACTAGCCTCCCTGGCACTTTTCCCTCTACCCCTCCTTACTACATTAACCCAACTGCTGACCTGATAGTCCTGCTCTTGCCCTTCTCCTCCCACCTCCTCTTCACTGGCCCCAGCCAGTGCCTGCACTGTGAGGTCTAAGCCTCTCTCCAGGTGTTTAATGCCCCTAAGTATGTCAAACTGCTTATTTAGATCCAAGATCTGGGCTTCCAAATATGCAACGTGATTGCATCTAGTGCAAATGTATTCACCCTTGAATGGCTCTTCAAGGCATGCATACATTGCACAGGACACACACTTAGTAGCATTGTCCATGGAGCACCTGCTAGATGGGGATACACAGTACAGCACAGAAAAACTTTTGAAAGGTTCTAATACACACGCTGTGCACGTGCTGGTAGTGTCAGGCACACTTGTGTTCTTTTTGCCCCAAAAGAAAAAAAAATGCAGCCAGATATAACAATGGACTTTTGTGTCTTTTGAACAGAAATACTAGCCCTGCCTAGCCAAATCCTATCCCTACACTATAAGTCCCTCCTTGCGCAAATGTTATACAGCGAGACGCAAAAGAGGTACTGCGGGCTTAACAGCAGAAATAATAGCAAAGGATGTCAGGTATATAGTATACAGAGAGTATCATACAGCATGCAGCAGCTGCACAGGTGGCGTTAATGGTAGGCCACCTAGCGCTATTTATAACACCCCCAAAATAAAAAAAAGTTTGCCAGCAAGATATAATAGCCCTTAAAAGGGCTTTTGGGTCTTTTCTGAGCAAATTCTATCACTGCCTAGCGTTCTTCTGTCCCTACTCTATCTGTCCCTGCTTGCAGCAGCTCTCCCTGGCTCGGTATGAGCCGGTCACATGTCACCAGGTGCTTTATAGCACCGGATGACGCGTTCCCGGCCAGCCAATCACTGTAATGCCAGTAGCTAACATGGCTACTGGCATTACAGTGAATGCCAGTACCTTCCCGTGCAAATTGGCTAATTAGCGTGCGAGGAGTAGACTCGAGTATGGCACCCGAGCACACGCTTTATTTGGCCGAACATGTTCGCTCATCACTAGTCATTGTCTCCTTAGCACTGTATAGGGTAAGATAAAAGGTCCACATATAATGAGTAACAAACATATCATTCAATGTATAATCAACAGACATAAAGGGCCCATTTCACACACACATCTGAGTTCTTTGAACTTATTAAAAATCCCTTGGAGTTCCAGTTAAACAAAACACCCATGTGCATTCCATAACACACATAAAACATTATAAAAATGTAAGTGGTTCCTCTTCACACACTCAGAACCACAATTTATAGATTTATCTTTTGCTTGCTATTAACCCCTTCCTGACCAGCGCCGTACATGTAGCGCCGATCAGCTGCAGGGGGCTGGCTGTTCCTATTAGCCGGACCCTTGCTGCGTACGCCTGCATCGGTGAAAACACCGATGCGGGCGTATTAACCCTCGATATGCCGCGGTCAACGCTGACCGTGGCACATGCGATGCGGGCGGCTGGAAGGAGAGTCCATCGGGTCCCCGCGCTGCTGTGACGGGGACCCGATGGCTTGGATGGCAGCCCAATGCCTTCCTTAGTCATCGTGACTGCCATCCCTGAGAGCCTGTGAGATCCAACCCCCTGGATCTCACAGGAAACAGGCTGTAAGTTTATTACACTGGTAATACACTTACAGCCAATGCATTACAATGCAGAAATATTGTAATGCATTGTAAAGGGGATCAGACCCCTAAAACTGAAAAAAGTGGAAAAAAAAGTGAAAAAAATAAAGTTTTACAAAAAATAAAGTAAATTAAAAGTAAAGTAAAAAAAGTGCACTTTTCCCAAAATAAAGTAAAAAAAATTGTAAAAAAAAGGGAATAAAAAAAGTAGACATATTAGGTATCACCGTGTCCGTATCGACCGGCTCTATAAAAATATCACATCATCCACCCCACCAGGTGAACACAGTAAAAAAAAAAAAACAGTGCCAAAACAGCCATTTTTTGATCACCTTGCCTCACAAAAAGTGTAATAGCAGGCGATCAAAAAGGCGTATGTACCCCAAAATGGTACCAATCAAACTGTCATCTTGTCCCGCAGAAATATAGGGCGTACCTAAGACAATCGGCCAAAAAATAAAAAAAATATGGCTCTCAGAATATAGCAACACAAAAAAAGATTGTATTCTGTTCAAAAATGCACCTAATGTGTAAAACTTAACAAAAATAAAAATGTTAGACATATTGGGTATCACCGCGTCCGTAACAACTTGCTCTATAAAAATATTACATGAGATGGCCCCCCAGGTGAATGCTGTAAAAAAAATGTAAAAAAACTTTGCCATTTGCCTTGCCTCACAAAAAGTGTAATACTACGCGATCAAAAAGGCGTCTTTACAAAAATTCATTTACTGTGTAAAACTTAACAAAAATAGAAATGTTAGACATATTGCGTATCACCACGTCTGTAACAACCTGCTCTATAAAAATATCACATTATATCCCCCCTCAGTTGAATGCTGTAATTGTTTTTTTTTTTAAAAAAAAAACACTATGCCAAAACAGCCATTTATTGGTCATCTGCCCTCACAAAAAGTGTAATAGCAGGCGATCAAAAAGGCAAATTTACCTTAAAATACTACCAATCAAACCGTCATCTTGTCCCGCAAAAAATGAGACCCTACCTAAGACAATCGCCAGAAAAATAAAAAAAATATGGCTCTCAGAAAATGGCAACACAAAAAAATACTTTATTTTGTTAAAAAATGCATCTAATGTGTAAAACTTTCCAAAAATAAAAATGTTAGACATATTGGGTATCGCCGCATCCGTAACAACCTGCTCTATAAAAATATTACATGAGATGGCCTCCCAGGTGAATGTTGTAAACATTTTTTTTTTAAAAAACTATGCCATAACAGCCTTTTTTGTTCCACCTTGCCTCACAAAAAGTGTAATACCACTCGATCAAAAAGGCATCTTTACTAGAGATGAGCGAACGTTCTCATTACGAGCACTGTAGCGCTCGGCTCTCCTGCGCAATGCCCGCAGGCATTGCGGATCCATCCTCAGCTGCGTGTAAGTCAATGGAGACGGATCCATTTGGTATGACACTCATACCAAATGGATCCGTCCTCCTCACCCGACTGAAAGTCAGTGGGGACGGATCCGTTTGGTATGAGTGTCATACCAAACAGATCCGTTTCAATTGACTTACATGCAGCTGAGGATGGATCCGCAATGCCTGCGGGCATTTGTTCGCAGGGGAGCCAAGCGCTACAGTGCTCGTAATTCGCTCATCTCTAGTCTTTACTCCAAAATGGTACCAATCAAACCGTCATCTCGTCCCACAGAAACTTAGACCCTACCTGAGACAATCGTCAAAAAAATAAAAAAATATGGCTCTTAGAAAATAGCAACACAAAAAAATATTTTATTTTGTTCAAAAATGCATCTAATGTGTAAAACTTTCCAAAAATTAAAATGTTAGACATAATGGGTTTTGCCGCATCCGTAACAACTTGCTCTATAAAAATATTACATGAGATGGGCCCCCAGATGAATGCTATAAAAAATATTTTTTAAAAACTATGCCAAAACAGCCATTTTTTCCCTCTTGCCTCATAAGAAGTGTAATAACAGGCGATTAAAAAGGCATATTTAAAGGGAATCTATCACAAAAACCTGTTCTATATTTTATTTATGCTAAAAAAAATCTATTATATATTTGTAAGAAATAATAAATAAATAAATAAAAATTCCGATGTGTGAAATATTATAAATAAATATTAGATTTTACCATATTTACCATCTTTGGTCACCAGGGGGAGCTCTGCTGGCCAAATGAGGCTTTGAGCAACCTGTAAGTAGGCATGCTGCAAAAAAGTGGGTGGTACTAATGACATCACCAATTCACATCTTCAGCGGTGACATCACTGCTTCAGCAAGATAAGATGAGACAATGGCTTAGTTACAAAAACACAGATCTCTGCTCCTCAGGCTCCTCCCCCACTGGTCACATGGCCGATTACATCACTAAGGTCCTACAGCCCCAAGAACCTCCATCTACTCTGTTTCTGAGTCCTGGGCCGCTCACCCCAGCAGTACACTCAGCAAAAATTGTCTGCACTGCTGGGGTGAGCTGTCATAGAATTTAGAACAGGCAGCCTAATGAAGACAAGGATGCTGCTGCAGGAGTGAGGAGCAGGCACAGTGGGCTTCCCCCAGCAGCAAGGAGGGAGGACCTGGCTGTGTGTTACTGGTGTCATCACAGGGGCGGGCTCACGTCTTCCATTCATTCTCTATAGGGTCGGCAGCGACTGAGGAAACCTATGTACATGCCTGCCGTAAGTGAGGTGCCATTGTGTTGTAAACCCAGACTGTCACACTTTACTTCCAACATGGCAGCCCCCATGTAAGGCAAGAAAACTGAATAAAAAAAAAACATTTACACAATTTGAAAAATACATTATGTTAAAACCTGCTTTTGTTATGTTGTAAAACATATCAAAAATTTTTTCTTTGCGATAGTGTCCCTTTAACCCAAATTGTACCAATCAAACCGTCATCTTGTCCCGCAAAAAAATGAGACCCTACCTAAGACAATCACCAGAAAAATAAAAAAAATATGGCTCTCAAAAAATGGCAACACAAAAAAAGATTTTGTTCTGTTCAAAAATAAATCTAATGTGTAAATTTTAACAAAAATAAAAATGGTAGACGTATTGGCTATCGCCGCGTCCGTATCAACCTGCTCTATTAAAATATCACATGATTTGCCCCCTCAGGTGAATGCTGTAAAATAAATTAAAAAAAAACTATGCCAAAACAGCTATTTTTTCACCTTGACTCACAAAAAGTGTAATACCAAGCGATCAAAAAGTCTTATGTACCCCAAAATGGTACCAATGAAAACATAAACTTATCCCGCAAAAAATGAGCCCCTCATAAGACAATAACTCAAAAAAATAAAAATCAATGGCTCCCGCAAACCAATCCATCAAAATCTGTGCTGCAAAATTCATATGGCGCTCCTTCTGTTCTGAGTCCTGTCATGTGCCCCCACAGCAGTTTACCACCACATATGGGGTGTTGCCGTATTCAGGAGGAAATGGGGAACAAATTATGGGGTGCTTTTCTCCTGTTACCCCTTGTGAAAATGAAAAATTTGGGGCTAAAGCAACATTTTATTGGAAGAAATGAAACTTTTCATTTTCACAGCTAAGTGTTTCCAAATTCCATAAAACGCTTAGGGGGTCAAAGTGGCCAGTACTCCCCTTAATATATTCTTTGAAGGGTGTAGTTTCCAAAATGGGGCCACTTTTTGAGGGTTTCCACTGTAGGGGTACGTCAGGGTCTCTCAATTACAATATGGTGCCTAAAAACCATTCTAGCAAAATCTGCCTCCAAAATCCATATGGCGCTCCTTTCCTTCTGACCACTGCCACAAACCCATAGAGAGGTTTACCACCACATATGGGGTATTTCTGTAAACTGCAGAATCAGTGTAATGGATATTGAGGTTTACTTTGCTGTTAACCCTTGCTGTGTTGCAAGAACAAAATTATTAACATGAATAATCTACCAAAAAAGTGAAATTTTGAAATTTCACCTCCATTTTCCTTTAATTCTTGTGGAACACCTCAAGGGATAACAAAGTTTTTAACATCAGTTTTTTTATAATTTGAGGGGTGTAGTTTCTAAATTGGGGTCATTTATGGGTGGTTTCCATTACGTAAGCCCCTCAAAATCACTTTATATCTGAATTGGTGCTTAAAAAATGTTTGCAAATTTTGTTGAAAATTTGAAAAATGGCTTCTAAACTTCTAAGCTTTCTTACGTCCTAAAAAAGTAAAATGACATTTATAAAATGAAGCCAACATAAAGTAGACATATGGTGAATGTAAAATAATAACTATTTTTGGAGGTATTACTATGTATTTTGAAAGTAGAGACATTTGGAAATTTGCAAATTTTTTCTAAATTTGGTATTTTTTTAATAAATAAAAATGAAATATTTTGCCACAAATTTACTACTGTCGTGAAGCACAATATGTGACGAGAAAACATTCTCAGAATGGCTTGGATAAGTAAAAGCGTTCCAAAGTTATTACCACATAAAGTGACACATGTCAGATTTGCAAAAAATGGCCTGGGTAGGAAGGTGAAAACAGGCCCGGGGTTGAAGGGGTTAATATGCCTTGTTATTATTGTTAGTATATTTTTACTTGCTTTAGCACATTCCTTTGTTATGACATCACATGCAGCTAAGAAGCCCCAGCTGTCTGCCTTCATAAGAGTGCGTAGCTTTCCTGTAACTCAACAACCCATTCACACAAAGCTATTCATAGCCACACCCCAAATTGCAGTAAGAGAAAGAGAGCAACATAATATGACCATAATTGCCCATTTTGGTGAATAACACATATTCTTCTTATCTTCTCTCCACAAAAAATAAAAAAGTGTACATAATAGAATAACAAAATCAATACAATGCCGCATGGACTTAATCATTGCACTAACAGTAATTACAATGGTACAATGGTTATACACATGTAAGTGCACTCCCCTTTCACAAATACCACACATAAAATAAGAAATCTTTCTGAAAAAAGAGATCAAACTGTAAAACAAAATACGTGTTTATTCGTGCCAACTCATACCAAGCGTAGAAACTGGGGTGAGGCTAGCGGCTTACCTATATGAACAATCAAATCCCTACTTAAAGGGACGCCTCGTTATAGTGGTCTGTACACTTTTCCTTTAACTCTTTTTTCCTAACTCTTTGCATACATTGTTAGAATGAGCAAACCAGTTTGGAATTAAATTAATTTGGTCCGAGCTTTGCTATTTTTCGGACAATTAATGAACCCAAATCTTTCCGGATTCAACAAGGGCAAATCCACTAAAACAGAGAATAGTGGTGGGTAGTGCCATTTTAGTGCACATGTTGGCAGGAAAAAAAGCACTAGAGAGGAAGAAGAAGGGTTCTCACATGACCCTGAGGGGAAGTGGAAGGGGTCTTGCCTTGATTGGCTCCCAGGCTTACAGACAGCCTGGATGAACCAATCAGTGCAGCAGGCCAAATACCATTCTGTGCTGGACTGGGAGAGAGGGTGGTACAGTCTTACAGTGTCTTCCAAAAAAAAATAAAAAATCTCAGGGAGTCAGGGACAGTATAAATCTACCAGGGTTATCCAGAAATCAATCAAACTTATTGCCAGGGATAGTGAAGGGAAAATCTAGGATTCCAAAAAAGAATTGTGTGTGTTGTGTACACTAGAGAGAAGCAGGACGGCTGACAGACAGGGAAAAAGGAGGCAGAAACAGTGCCTGGCTGTGCCTGCTATCAGAAGTGCAGATGCACCTCAAAAGCAGCTACTGCAAGCATCTACTTTCATTGTTTCCTCATTTTTACAGAAATAATTTTGTGGGATTCAATATAATTAAGCAGATGCTTGAGCTTCTGTAGAAGTAGCAGAAAGACATGAACAATTTTGTAATACAGCAGACAGCTGTATGTATGAGATGCCTGTCGGGTGCTAGAGCCCTTCGAAGAGGCCACAAAGTTAGTCAGCAGGGACAACTGTGGCATGAACGACGTCCTCCCTCTCATATTTATCTGAGCAGTGGCGTAACTACAACTAGCTGGGCCCCACAGCAAATCTTTGAACCGGGCCCCCACAGCAACTTCTTCACAACCCCCAACTTACATGTAACCCTCATTCTTGTGCCTAGTCAAGGTTGCGCGCTCTCTCAGACAAGGCCTGGCAGCTGCTCAGTCTGTTTCCTAGAGTGTCAGTGTATATAACGTTATTGTATAATACTGTTTAGGGGCCACTGACAGTAAAATGTTTTAGTCTTCCTCCTGAAGGGGCCCCTTGTGGGTCTGGGCCCGAAAGCAGCCGCTTCCCCTGCTTCCCCTATAGTTACGCCCCTGTATCTGAGAATAGATGTTGCTGATCATGTATAAGGGGACCACGGCGAAAGAAGAGCAGCTGATGCATCTTGCTGTCCGCCCTATGGCTGTTGGGACACACAAAGGGAATCTAACATTGAAAAGGAGGATGTACATGTAGAAGATGAGGATGAGGAGCTGTCACTGCAAGAGGAGGAGGAGTCGGAACTGGAAGAGCAAGAGGGGGGGGATTAGGATGGCACCGACCAAGACACCCAATCGTCCCAGTGGGAACCGTATGCTCACTTATTTAGCGTTTGTATAGTTCACACCCTGCAGTCTGATGATTACTGAATAGCCATACGTTTAAACACTTGCTGCTAAGGGAAAATGGGGGAATGTTTTCCTCTGGCACAAAGGGAGGACAAATTACATTACTACCAGGAAACAGTGTGTACACTGCTTGTTGCAGCTTACGGCGAGTGGACACCTGCTGCCAGTGTGTCTGAAAGGAAGTCCTCCCCTGCCCCCCACAAAGTCACTCCTGCCCACCGCCACAGGCAGCAGAAGCAGCAATTTTCATCTCCTCAACATGATGGAGCAGTTTTTCCATGTGCTGTACCAGGTTGAGGACAGTCAGCAAGCTGACAGCTCCCGCTTCAATGCCCCACATCAATGCCTGTGTTGCATTTATGCTTAAAGGGGTTGTCCGGGTTCAGAGCTGAACCCGGACATACCTTTCAATTCACCCAGGCAGCCCGCCTGAACAGGGCATCGGAGCATAATTAGCGCAGGGCAAAGGTATTTAGCCTGGTTCCGGTGATGTACCAGGCTCTGCCAGGCGGAGGCTTCCGCCCGGCAGTGAGCCCGGTGACGTCATCGGCGCTGATGGGCGGGCTTTAGCGCTGCCCTAGCCATTCAAACGGCTAGGGCAGTGCTAAAGCCGGCCCATTACGGCCGGTGACGTCACCGAACTGTTTATAAACAAAAGAGCCCTTGCCCTGCGCGATCCAGCGCAGGGCAAGGGAGGGCATCGGAGCATGAGATGCTCCGATGCCCTGTTCAGGAGGGCTGGGTATGTCCGACAACCCCTTTAACATTTTGATTAACACACAGTAAACTACGCTTAGGAGACATTTCATAACTTTTAGATATTTCCATTTTTTTCCAGTCTTTGGTGCAAGTTAGAAATCTACTATACTAGGGCACTGTCAGCTTAATGCACAGATGCTTTTTCATGATGTTCCCTAAACATCTGGTCACTCCTCCTTATTAGCTGTTGGATAAACTCCAATATCTACAATCAATTATTGTTATGGCTATATATATATATATATATATATATATACAGTGCCTTGCGAAAGTATTCGACCCCCTGGAACTTTTCAACCTTTTGCCATATATTCAGGCTTCAAACAAAAAGATATAACATTTTTAATTTTTGGTGAAAAATCAACAACAAGTGGGTCACAATTGTGAAGTGGAACGAAATTTATTGGATCATTTAAACTTTTTTTGTAATAATAAAACTGAAAAGTTGGGCATGCAAAATTATTCGGCCCATTTACTTTCAGTTCAGAAAACTCACTCCAGTTCATTGAGGATCTCTGAATGATCCAATGTTGTCCTAAATGACTGGTGAAGATAAATAGAATCCACCTGTGTGTAATTAAGTCTCTGTATAAATGCACCTACTCTGTGATAGTCTCAGGGTTCTGTTTAAAGCACAGAGAGCATCATGAAGACCAAGGAACACACCAGGCAGGTCCGTGATACTGTTGTGGAGAAGTTTAAAGCCGGATTTGGATACCAAAAGATTTGCCAAGCTTTAAACATCCCAAGGAGCAGTGTGCAAGTGATCATATTGAAATGGAAGGAGTATCAGATCACTGCAAATCTACCAAGACCCGGCCGTCCCTCTAAACTTTCATCTCAAACAAGGAGAAGACTGATCAGAGATGCAGCCAAGAGGCCCATGATCACTCTAGATGAACTGCAGAGATCTACAGCTGAGGTGGGAGAGTCTGTCCATAGGACAACAATCAGTCGAACATTTCACAAATCTGGCCTTTATGGAAGAGTGGCAAGAAGAAAGCCATTTCTCAAAGATATCCATAAAAAGTCTTGTTTACAGTTTGCCACAAGCCACCTGGGAGACACACCAAACATGTGGAAGAAGGTGCTCTGGTTCAGATGAAACCAAAATCCAACTTTTTGGAAACAATGCAAAACCATATGTTTGGCGTAAAAGCAACACAGCTCATCACCCTGAACACACCATCCCCACTGTCAAACATGGTGGTGGCAGCATCATGGTTTGGGCCTGCTTTTCATCAGCATGGATAGAGAAGATGGCTAAAATTGATCGGAAGATGGATGGAGCCAAATACAGGACCATTCTGGATAAAATCCTGTTGGAGTCTGCAAAAGACCTGCGACTAGGACGGAGATGTATCTTCCAACAAGACAATGATCCCAAACATAAAGCAAAATCTACAATGGAATGGTTCAAAAATAAACGTATCCAGGTCTTAGAATGGCCAAGTCAAAGTCCAGACCTGAATCCAGTTGAGAATATGTGGAAAGAGCTGAAAACTGCTGTTCACAAACGCTCTCCATCCAACCTCAAAGAGCTCAAGCTGTTTTGCAAGAAAGAATGGGCAAAAATTTCAGTCTCTAGATGTGCAAAACTGATAGAGACATACCTCAAGAGACCGCAGCTGTAATCGCAGCAAAAGGTGGCGCAACAAAGTATCAATGCAAGGGGGCCGAATAATTTTGCACGCCCCATTTTTAAGTTTTATTATTACAAAAAAAGTTTAAATGATCCAATACATTTCATTCCACTTCACAATTGTAAACCACTTGTTGTTGATTCTTCACAAAAAATTTAAAATGTTATTTTTTTTTGTTTGAAGCCTGAAATGTGGCAAAAGGTTGAAAAGTTCCAGGGGGCCGAATACTTTCGCAAGGAACTGTATATATATATATATATATATATATATATATATATATATATATACACAGTCATGGCCAAAAGTTTTGAGAATGATACAAATATTAATTTTTACAAAGTCTACTGCTTCAGTTTTTATAATGGCAATTTGCATATACTCCAGAATGTTATAAAGAGTGATCAGCTTAACAGCAATTACTTGCAAAGTCAATATTTGCCTAGAAAATGAACTTTATCCCCCAAAACACATTTCAACATCATTGCAGCCCTGCCTTAAAAGGACCAGCTAACATAGTTTCAGTGATTGCTCCATTAACACAGGTGTGGGTGTTGATGAGGATAGGGCTGGAGATCAATCTGTCATGATTAAGTAAGAATGACACCACTGGACACTTTAAAAGGAGGCTGGTGCTTGGCATCATTGTTTCTCTTCTGTTAACCATGGTTATCTCTAAAGAAACACGTGCAGTCATCATTGCACTGCACAAAAATGGCCTAACAGGGAAGAGTATCGCAGCTAGAAAGATTGCACCTCAGTCAACAATGTATCGCATCATCAAGAACTTCAAGGAGAGAGGTTCCATTGTTGCCAAAAAGGCTCCAGGGCGCCCAAGAAAGACCAGCAAGCGCCAGGACCGTCTCTTATAAGTGTTTCAGCTGCGGAATCGGGCTACCAGCAGTGCAGAGCTTGCTCAGGAATGGCAGCAGGCAGGTGTGAGTGCATCTGCACGCACTGTGAGGCGGAGACTCTTGGAGCAAGGCCTGGTCTCAAGGAGGGCGGCAAAGAAGCCACTTCTCTCCAGAAAAAACATCAGAGACAGACTTATATTCTGCAAAAGGTACAGGGAGTGGACTGCTGAGGACTGGGGTAAAGTCATTTTCTATGATGAATCCCCTTTTCGATTGTTTGGGACATCTGGAAAACAGCTTATTCGGAGAAGACGAGGTGAGCGCTACCACCAGTCTTGTCTCATGCCAACTGTAAAGCATCCTGAAACCATTCATGTGTGGGGTTGCTTCTCAGCCAAGGGAATCGGCTCTCTCACAGTCTTGCCTAAAAACACAGCCATGAATAAAGAATGGTACCAGAATGTCCTCCGAGAGCAACTTCTCCCAACCGTCCAAGAGCAGTTTGGCGATCAACAATGCCTTTTCCAGCATGATGGAGCACCTTGCCATAAAGCAAAGGTGATAACTAAATGGCTCAGGAAACAAAACATAGAGATTTTGGGTCCATGGCCTGGAAACTCCCCAGATCTTAATCCCATTGAGAACTTGTGGTCAATCATCAAGAGACGGGTGGACAAACAAAAACCTACAAATTCTGACAAAATGCAAGCATTGATTGTGCAAGAATGGACTGCTATCAGTCAGGATTTGGTCCAGAAGTTGATTGAGAGCATGCCAGGGAGAATTGCAGAGGTCCTGAAGAAGAAGGGTCAACACTGCAAATATTGACTTGCTGCATTAACTCATTCTAACTGTCAATATAAGCTTTTGTTACTCATAATATGATTGCAATTATATTTCTGTATGTGATAAAAACATCTGACAAACACACATAAAAACCAGAGGGCAGCAGATCATGTGAAAATATAATATTTGTGTCATTCTTAAAACTTTTGGCCATGACTGTATATATATATATATATATATTATAGATGAGCAAAGTATTAAAAAATTCAATTCATCTGCTTCACTGTAAGTAGTTGGTGCAATGACAGGGAGCAGAGATTTCCCTGATCTCCATCATTGTACCCCTCAGATGCCGTGTTGATAACGGATAGTGACATCTGACAGTAATAACTCAATGAAAAATAAAAAAAATAATAATAATTAAATCATACTACCTTATCCATTTCATTTGGACAAGCCAGCTGCCGCCATCTTGATTGAGGATCTAGTGCGAAATCTCACACGACCCGTGACGATGTCATGGTCCAGCGTGGTGACATCACACATCACCGCGCACAACAACATACTCAACAAATAGAAAATATAACCATAGAATATATACACTGACCAATTTTTTTTTAAAATTTAAATTTTATTGATTATCAAAAATGAAAAAAAAAAAAAAAGATTAAACAGAATTAACACCAGACTTATATATATAACATAGAATTAAGTAAACAAGTGGAAATTTTATTTTAAAATGAGGTATTTGTATATATTTAGATCTAAAGTGTCCAAATAATGTTTTGAAAGGAAATATGTAAGCTCGCAACCCACGTCAAGGGTCCTCATTATATTGCGAATCCCTATCTAAAAATAAAAAACTAACTAAAAAATACCATCTAGCAATATGCGCGCAGGTGCTTGAAAGTTATCAGCTTCTTCCTCAGGGGTGGACTCATAAGTGAGCATATAGTTATGTAGCACTATACACACCTTTATTACCCCATTGACATTTTTTGGTGCCAGCTGGATGGCAGAAAGGAAAACCCACCATTTGCTGGATAGAATTCCAACAGCGCACTCAACATACCTTCTGGCCTTGCTTAACCGATAATTAAAAGTGCGCCTTTTCTCATCCAAACCTCGTCTGGGGAACGG
The DNA here is from genome assembly GCA_900303285.1 of Rhinella marina. NCBI lineage: Eukaryota > Metazoa > Chordata > Amphibia > Anura > Bufonidae > Rhinella > Rhinella marina. Next base: position 13,779 of record ONZH01024974.1, read on the forward strand.
ACGCATGATGTTTGGAGACAGTGAAAAACCCTCTCGCCAACCATAACATAAGGTGCAGGGGGACCAGAGGAGCCAGGAAGATTAGCTGGCTGCGGTATGTTGAGTTGGTTGGACTGAAGCCACCGACTCATTCTGGAAGCCCTGAAGCACCGGAAGAACTACCATAGGCCCCAATATCTACAGAGAAAAACTGCTTATAATTATAAAATCGGGACCCTGAGTTCGGTGGCTTCTTCACCCATATGTGCTTCCCGTCAAGGGCACCAAGACAGTTTGGAAACTGTGCCCTCTCCAGGAAGCCACTGCTGTGTAGATGGTAGTGGCAGCATAGCAGCTCTGAGCCTCAACCAAATTGTGTGACAGGTTGCAGTCACTATTCCAGCAATCGTGGATGTCCCCATATGAAACTCAGAATATAAAGAACTAAAAGAATTCCCCATCGCAAGAAATCTGAAATGGAAAAATAAAACAAAATTAGAATTAAAAAAACAAAAACAAAAAGCAAATACATTACAAACATATTACAGATACGGGTAATATACTATATGTAACATGATAAATATGGGAAGCATTGTCTCTAAGTCAAAGATTACACTTAGCTCAAAGTAATAATAAGTCGTTCCTCAGGAGAGACACAGCGACGCATGTTGGTGTCCTGGAAAGTTAGGCCAGCACGCAACTCTGCCAGCAGACGATCAAAAGTTGCAACCCCCATGTGGCAGTAATTATAAAACTTGGCAGGGTGCTGCCATAGATCACCATATAACAAAACAAATTGACCTTGGCTGGGCAGCTGTGAAATTATAGGATGCACCCACATTCTCTTCCTCCGCGGTTCATCCTCGACCATTTCAGGCCGCTCGCCAAAACAACGAAAAAGCAGCCAATGCAAAAAAAACATGATCAGTATTGGATAAAGGGGAACAGGACATCCTGCAAAGGAAAAATCCAACAAACTCCAAATACTATATGAATTCCCCACAAAATGGAGATTGCCCACACCAAACTGCATTCTGGGGGTATTTTTATGTTTTCAAATGCAACAGGTGATTACCGACGATGTTTGCGTTTTTTTCATTTTTTAAAACGCATACCATCCGCATGCCATCCGCGCGGGAAAACCGCAAACACTGAACACAATCGTACACAATAATGACAAAAATCGCACATTTTTTCCTGAACGCATTCTGAACGCATCTGGAGTAAAATCGTCACACTCGTGTGAAAGAGGCCTAAAGGAGTTGGATCAGTTTTGCCTAGAAGATTGGGCAAAATCCCACTGTCAAGATGAGCTAAGCTAATTGAGCTATACCCCAAAAGAGTTTTATTTGTAAAGTGGCTGCACAAAATATTGACTTTCAGAACATGAATACTTCCACACATAAAACATTCCCTTATTCCCTTTTCTTGTTTTAATTGTTTGTATTACAGTAAAAAAAAAATGCGCCGAGTGGCAGGCATGTTGTGTAAATGGTACAACTTTACCCTCAAAAGTCCATTTTTATTTCAGGTTGTAATTAGAGATGAGCGAGCACTAAAATGCTCGGGTGCTCGTTAATCGAATCAAATCTTTCCCGATGCTCGGGTGCTCGTTTCGAATAACGAACCCCATTGAAGTCAATGGGAGACTCAAGCATTTTTTGCAGGGGACCGGGGCTCTGCCTAGGGAATGCTGGGTGAAAACCTGGAAACCTCAGAAAATTATGGAAACACCACGGAAATGGATAGGAAACAGCAGGGGCAGCATGCATGGATGCCTCTGAGGCTGCCTAATCCCACCATTACCCCAAATTCTCGGGCAACAGCCTGGTGGTGACCCTCAAGGCAATTGTGCTCACCCAGACCAAGATGGGCAAGGCACATGTGCTGGCACATGTTAGGAAAGCACCCAACTAGGTGCAATGAAGGTCTATCACCGCCTGCAGGTGACACTACTGCTCATGCTGGCACTGCTGTGCTATCCCCCGCCCCACGACGCAGGCATAAGCCTGACACAACATGGTGACAGCGTAGTGACACCAACAAGTGACCAAGTTAGATTAAGGTAGCAGGTGAACCACCCAAAAATGTAGCCTGACACAGCATGGCGGTGAACCCATAGTGACCAAGTTAGACTCAGGTGGCAGGTAAAGCACCCAAAAATTTAGCCTGACACAGCATGGCAGTGACACCACCAATGCCATGGTCAGACTGAGATTGCAGTCAAATGTCTGTAGGTGAGCCTCCCAAAAATTTGTTTTGGAGTGTCCGAAGTTGACCCTCCTAAAAAATTGTTTTGGAGTGTCTGTAGTTGACCCTCCTGTAAAATAGTTTTTTTGTTTTTTCTGTTATTAGTTTATGTAGAACCCATGGCTGGCATCAGGGGCGTAGCTAGAACTGACTGGGCCCCACAGCAAAATTTTGTATGGTGCCCCCCCTTTATGACTATCCTGGCATCCTATATGTGCATATGTAAGGGAGAATTCACAGGGCAGGGGGCACACACAGTGCAGCATGGGGGGCACAGTACAAGGCAGGGGCACAGGACAGCATAGCGGGCACAGTGCATTATAGGGCGTACAGTACAGGGCAGGAGGCACACACTGCGTAGCATGGGGGACACAGTACAGGGCAGGGGGAAAAATACAGCACAGGGGGTACAGTACAGGTCAGGGGGCACACAGTGCAGAATGGGGGCACAGTACAGGGCAGGGGGCAAAATACAGCATAGGGGGTACAGTACAGTGCAGGAGCACACAGTACAGACCGGGAGGGCATGCACAGTACAGCATATGGGGCACATGGCAGCATACGGGGCACAGTACAGGGCAAGGAGTACAGTACAGGATAGGAGGCACACACTGTGCGGCATGGGGGGCACAGTACAAAGCAGGGGGCAAGATACAGCATAGGGGATACAGTACAGTGCAGGGGCACACAGTACAGGCCACGGGGGGGGGGGGAGCACAGTACAGCATATGGGGCACATGGCAGCATACGGGGTACAGTACAGGGCAAGGAGTACAGTACAGGATAGGAGGCACACACTGTGCAGCATGGGGGCACAGTACAAAGCAGGGGCAAGATACAGCATAGGGGATACAGTACAGTGCAGGGGCACACAGTACAGGCCACGGGGGGAGCACAGTACAGCATATGGGGCACATGGCAGCATACGGGGTACAGTACAGGGCAAGGAGTACAGTACAGGATAGGAGGCACACACTGTGCAGCATGGGGGCACAGTACAAAGCAGGGGGCAAGATACAGCATAGGGGGTACAGTACAGTGCAGGGGCACACAGTACAGGCTGGGGGGGACATGCACAGTACAGCATATGGGGCATATGGCAGCATACGGGGCACAGTACAGGGCAAGGAGTACAGTACAGGATAGGAGGCACACACTGTGCAGCATGGGGGCACAGTACAAAGCAGGGGCAAGATACAGCATAGGGGGTACAGTACAGTGCAGGGGCACACAGTACAGGCCGGGGGGATGCACAGTACAGCATATGGGGCACATGGCAGCATATGGGGCACAGTACAGGGCAAGGAGTACAGTACAGGATAGGAGGCACACACTGTGTGGCATGGGGGCACAGTACAGGGCAGGGGGAAAAATACAGCATGGGGTACAGGGCAGCATAGAGGGCACAATACAGCACAGGGAGTACAGGGCAGGGGGCACACATAGTGCAGCATAGGGGACACAGTACAAGGCAGTGGGCACACACTGTGCAGTGCAGGGGGCACACACAGTGCAGCATAGGGGGCACAGTACAAGGAAGGGGGCACACACAGTGCAGCATAGGGGGCACAGTGCATTATAGGGGGTACAGTACAGGGCAGGAGGCACACACTGTGTAGCATGGGGGGCACAGTACAGGGGCAAAATACAGCATAGGGGGCACGCATAATACAGTATAGAGGGCACAATGCAGCATAGGGGGTACAGTACAGGGCAGGGGGCACACATAGTGCAGGATAGGGGACACAGTACAGGGCAGGGGGCAGAATACAGCATAGGGGACACAGTACAGGGCAGGGGCACACATAGTGCAGTATAGGGGGTACAGTACAGGGCAGGTGGCAGAATACAGCATAGGGGGTACAGTACAGGGCAGGAGGCACACATAGTGCAGCATAGGGGACACAGGGCAGGGGGCAGAATGCAGCATAGGGGTGCAGTACAGGGCAGGGGGCAGAAACTTACCACTGTTGGTCAGGCTGGCAGTGAGTCTGAAGGTCTGCTGTATTGGCTGGCTGGCAGGCTGCAGCAATGCTCAGGTGGCTGAGACAGCGCTGCTCTGGGTTGCTCCTGCTTCCTGGATGTCTGTTACAGCCAGAGCAGGAGGTCAGCTGACACTACAAGGGAGGTGGAGGGGCAGGTAAGAGAGGCAGCCTGACGGGCAGGCAGGAGTGCAGAGGGTCACATACATGGCCCACATGGTGCTTCTGGAAGTCTGGAAGCGGGCCCTGTTTGTGACTGAAGTATTACTTGAAAAGATTGGTGGAGCAGCAGCTTCCTCTCACTGCTCCTCCACCAATCAGATTACACAATGCAGCAGCGCAGAGGAGAGGTAGGAGAATCCCTCTCTCCCCATCCTCTTGTTTCAATCCACAGCGTTACGTTCCCACCCCACCCCTGGAAAGAGAGAGAAATAGAAATATTACTGTCAGGATTCGGGGGCGCTGCGGCCCTCCAGCGGATGTTGGGCGGGTGCGGGCATTCCCGTGTCCTGATGCTATGCGGCGCTCATCCCGAGTGCAAGCCATAAAATCCTCTTGTAACACTTAGGTTCCTATAGGGTTAAAGGTTTGGCTAGTTTTGCTAGTTTTACTGGCAGGCGTCCCTGCCAGTAATTTTGGTCCATTCAAGGGTGTGGCTGGGATCCCTGCTCCTATCACGCCTTGGCTGGGACTCTAGCCACTATTTAGTTTCACACTGTCCATTCATCTGTGCCTGCTATAGAGCCTTGTGCCTAAGTTAGCTACTCTGTGTTTATCCGGTATTCCAGTGACTCTGTACCTTTTTTCCTGGTTTCTGTTACTGTTACCTACCTTTTGTGTTATCCTCTGTTTATTCCTTGCTTGGTTCCGTTACCTTTTACCCCTTCAGTTCCTGACCTGTTTAGGGTTGTTCCTGCTTGTGTTTTGTTTTGGTTGTTTGTCTCGTGTTCCACTTTCTTCAGTGTAATTGCAGTCTTCGGTTGGGGCCGGCCTGTTAAGGAGCCGGGTTCCCCCAAAAGGCAGGGACAGTGGTTTGGGAGGAGTGTCAGGGCCTC
>ONZH01024975.1:0-16071 GCA_900303285.1 Rhinella marina
AACGAGCACCGAGCATTTTAGTGCTCGCTCATCTCTAGTTTGTAACCATGGAAATGAGCAGTGTATAATGTGATTAAAAAAATGAATCAAGCCAGCAAATAAGCAACAATACATTAGTAAGTGCCTTGTATTAACTTTCTCTAGATGATAAATGCCATTTGCTCAAGTGAGACAACCCCATTAATCTATAGCCTATAATGACCTCTATACATATCCAAAACCCACATTACACATGTTATGAAATGAAACACACTACCAACTCGTATTATGTAGTCCAGAGATCTCAAACTCGTGGCCCTCCAGCTGTTGTAAAACTACAACTTCCATCATGCCAGGAGAGCCTACAGCTATTGGGGCATTCTGGGAGTTGTAGTTTGGCAACAGCTGGAGGGCCACGAGTTTGAGATCCCTGATGTAGTCTGTAAAGACCTGTATACATACTCAAACCCACACTACACATACACATAATGGTATGAATACCCAACCTTCCTCTTTATCTTAAGATGGGCTCACACATGCAAAGAGCACTCATTGGTTCTCAAACCAGAACCACATTATGTATGCCTGTTGCAGCGTCAAACAATTTCTATAGTCTTTTATGGGGTAAATATGAGAATATTTTAAAGTGTCTCAGGCTTATCAGACAGATTATTTATAATAAAGCCACATTTACGTATTTCCATATTTTACAGAAATTAGAAAGGTCTGATCTAATAGAGGGAGGCAAGGACAGAGACGTGCAGACATCCACATATAACATGGAGGAAACCTATAGGAACAGACCATAAGGAAATACATCAAAGGAACCAAAAACAGTGTACCTACCTCCAACACCAACTACAGACTCTCAACGGAATATCAGCTCTGCAGCTCGTTAGATAACGTGCACGAGGTCATAATGTGCCTGACTGCAGTGGATTCCGTGACATCACAAGCAGAGGTCTGGGCAGCCAATCAAATTTAAGAATACGAAAACCTTGTACAAGGGATCACAATGTAATTATTTCTATACAGTAAAGTACAATCCCTCCTATATCCTCAATAGTATATCAATATTATAGTACATACTGTAACACTGTATTGTATGTATGATAGAGGGTGGGATACTCAGGTGTACAGATCAGGGCAGTATATTGTATATTATACTACCTGTACTATATGGATCTGGAGTAGTGTTGAGCGAAGCGAGCTTTTGGTGCTTCATCCAAAGTCGCTTTGTTAGAAACTTCGGAATAATACAGTATTACAATAATACAGTATTAGAATGTATGGTCTTCGATGAGCCAAAGTAAGTTATTCACGAAGTCCAAGGTCTGAAATCCAGTTCCGAGGTATTAGCTGCCTTTCATATAATAGCATTTATTTCTCACTTTGTTGATTTAATTTATCGGGTTAACAATACCCTGTTAATTGGCCAAATGTGTCTTGTCTACTGATAAGCTTGTAACCTGTGGTTCTTCAGCTGCTATGAATCTTCAGGATCTAGCATGCCATGAAGGCGTTGCTAGGTCAAAACATTCGGGGCCTGGGCCCCTGATTTTTTCTCCCAGGTCCCGAGTGTCCTGCCTGACAAATAAATAGAACTGTATTGTGGTCCTTAGGACAGCAATACAATTGAATCTAATGCCCTGCAAGAGCTGAAGGACCTGTGATGACATCACAGTCCATGTGATCAGTTCTAAATGCAGTAGCTGAAAAGGACCTGCGATGATGTCACCATGATGTGACCAGTGCTGGAGACGACGGCTCAGCAGTGAAGAGAAGTCCTGGGAAGAAGCTGTGGTGAGATCTGCTACATGAGGAGAGGTAAATAACACCAATGCAAAAATGAGAGACACTGAAGATATCAAAATATCAAGGGTGCAATAGGGCCTCAGATAATGCACACTAATAACCAAATAATGCACCAATCTATAAAGAATACACGTTTATTAATTCATCAAAATTTACACAGAATATATATATGTAAAAATTCAATGGTGGTAACTTATACACACAAAAGGAGGGGCAGGTACACCATACTCATACTGATTAGAGTAGAGTATTACAGAGGGTATCCACATAGAACATGATAAAGTGCAAGTGCAAATAACAGTACATGAAGCACCATAAGTAGAACACAACAGTTAGAGAACAAGTGTAATAAGCAAATAAATGGCAATACAGACCACTGCCTCCTCCAACCTCTGACCACTGCCTTCCCAAGTCCTGGGAAGAAGCTGTGGTGAGATCTGCTACATGAGGAGAGGTAAGTGAAGGGAGAGGCAGAGCAATGCTGGAAGTTGTAGTTAGTTAACTGGGACTGTATGTTATGGTTGAAGGGAGGGAAGTAATTTACATGGGACTGAATGTTGAGGGGTTGTGTTAGTTACATGGAAGGGCATTTTGGAGGAGGCTGGGGAGGGGGTGATGTTATTTACATGGGACTGTATGTTGAAGGTGTCTGGGGAGGGAGTGATGTTATTTACATGGGACTGCATATTGAGGGGGTGATGTTATTTACATGGGACTGTATGTTGAAGGCGGCTGGGGTGGGAGTGATGTTCTTTACATGGGACTGTATGTTGAAGGCGGCTGGGGAGGGGGTGATGTTAATTACGTGGGACTGTATATTTGAGGGGCAGGAGAAATGTGCGATGTTATTTACATAGGATTGTATTTTAGAGGGGGCTGTAGATAGAGAGGGATGTTATTTACATGGGACTGTATATTAGAGGGGGCTAGAGAGATGGTGTGATGGTATTTACATGGGACTCTATGGCGGAGGGAGGGAAATAATGTTATTTACTTTGGACTGTATGGTGGAGGCGCTGAGGTATTATAATTTCTGTGGACACTAAATGGAGGAATATAACTTTAGGGGGCATTATAAATACTGGGGGCACTTCAGGGCGAGCATCATAAAAGTAGGGGGCAGTATAAATACTGGGGACACTGTAGGGGCATTATAACAGTAGGGGGCAATATAAATACTGGGGCACTTCAGGGTGAGCATTATAACTGTAGGGAAATTATAGGCATTCCTATTACTACCGGGGTCTCTATAGGAGGGACCTATAAATTCATCTTATTATGGGCCATTATGGAACACCGAACACCAAGTGTGTACGAGGGGCGCCATGTTCGAGTACCCTCCCCGCACCAAGACGGATCTATTCGGTGTAACACAATAGTAAACGGATCCGTCCTCCATTCACTTTCACGGATCCGTCACCTTACCTTTCCCAGCAGTTCCCTCTTCCCTCCAGCAGGTGGGGCGCCGTGGTGAAACTTACCACTGTGCGCGCCTTCCTGCTGGGACAGGTCGGGAGCTTCTGGGAAAGGTAAGTTTAACCCCCTCAGTGTCTGTGTCATGTTTTTTTGGGGGGAGGGGGGGACCCATGTAAACTAGAAACCCTCCCCTCTTCCGAGCGGGGGGGGGGTGTCTGGTTTAGTCCCATTGACTTTAATTATGCTCGGGTGCTCGGCCGAGCACTCGAGCACCCCCCGAGTGCTCGGCCAGAGCACCCGAGCACATGAGCACCTGGGTGCTCGATCATCACTAATTAATACACGACTTGAATTTCTTGGGCGATTTGGACAAAAAAGTCTCTTATTTCTAGTCCAGATCAAGGTTCCTCAGATCTTTACACTTGCCCATTTTCCTTGCATCCGACACATCAACTTCTAGGACTAACTCTTCACTTACTGCCTAATACCATATATCTAACACATTGACATGTGCCATTATAAAATTATAAATGTGTCCCTCACTGGCGTCCTTTCCATGGTGAAATAGTTAATGTAATTTTAACTTCCTCCGGAGTTCATTAGCTTTAAGAATGCTGTGACCGCACAACAACCTCATACATTTTTCTCAACTCATCTCTCAAGATAAACATTGGGATTTCGAAAACTGAAATTGAATGAGCGCTCTAGAAGAGAAAACAATAAAGTGCAGCGCTTCTTTGCTAATCATGTTTGGTCCTACATATGTTCAGCTTTGTTAACCCGATATTGAATGGAATGTATGGCAAGTCACTCAGGTTCCTTAAGAAGCAAAGATGTTCTCGGGTTCATACACTGAATGCTTGGCTGCTCCTTAAACTTCCATTTCCTGTTCTTTCCATTTCTTTGGGAAACAAAAGTCCCTTCTCTCCCTCTCTGTTCTGTGATGTGGAAAAGCTAAGTAACCATTCTCTTTAATTACAAAGAACAAAAGTATTGTCCCTAGTTTATTACTAATGACTAAACACATTAGAAGGATCTTGGCTACTAAGCAGTGCTACTGTTTTTCCCATGTATTAGGTTACATGTGAAGGGATGAGAGTTCTTTGCCAGCTTTCAGGTGCGTGATCCCGATAATGAGAGCACACAAGTCATTTAATCTTCATCTTTCAAGCATTGTCGATAAAATGGCTGTAATATACAGATGATGAAGCCGTGTACATAGATGCAAGGTAGTGCTCTGAGGTTTGTGAATCCCAAGGAGGAGGTCCATAGTTTCTTCTTTCTCTTTTTTTTAACTATGTTGCATGTTCAAAAGTGCCAAGATGTACATGAATGTGAATTTTTGGTTAGGGGCTCCTCTAAGGTCTTCCACCGGATGCTTCGGAACGCCCATGTTTATTTAATGAGGAGAATGGAATGGGGTTCTGCCAGACTTTTCTGAAATTCAACATGTTTGATCCCTTTTTCTCTGGATGGCAAAGTTGGGAAACCACCATACACATAAGACCATCAGCCAATCGCCTGAAATCAGCATATGCTAGTTTAAAGGGGTTATCTCAAGATTATTGTAACTTCACAAATTTGTCATCCTCAGCAGAAAATCTGCTGGCTACTCTACCACATATCTACAGTAGGATCCTCACCAAAACGTATTTCTATGGGACAGGCATAATTGCTACTCATTGCATCCTAGAACCTTCATCATTATAAGCAGGTAGGACACAACCAGTGTTGGACTGGGTTTCCTTGGGCCCACCAGAGGAATTTTTTTGGGGTTCAACTCATACATCATCTATAAAGTCTAATAAGTTCTGAATAGATGCCTGCGCCCATGCGAGCGCAGGGGAGCCGAGCGGTACAGTGTTCGTTTCGAGCATGTTCGCTCATCTCTAGTTCTGAATCAAAGAAATAGACTGTAGTGACAAGTGATTGGCTCTAAAGTCAGCTCCAAATGTTTTTTTTCCTCCTGGACCTTTAGGGGCTTACTATTGTATCAGAGATTAGGATCCTCTGGGTGGGACAGCTCAATACAACTAATATCCAACCAATTACAAACATTTTTGTTAATTTATAGAGATGAGCGAGTAGTGAAATATTCGAAAGTTCGAAATTCGATTCGAATAGACCGCGAAATTCGACTATTCGACCGGATATCGAATCCCATTAAAGTCTATGGGAAAAAAATGCTCGCCACTTGGAAATCTCAATTCGACCACTTGGAGGTCACCAAGTCCACCCTGGAACCTCAGAAAAGGATGCCAACACTGCTGGAATGCAACTGGGACAGCAGGGGAAGCATGTCTGGGTGCATATAACGCGCCCAAGTCGCACTATTACGCCACTATCACAGCCTCTCAACAATACACTCCAAACACAATCTAACCTCTCTGTAAAGTGAGACCATACAAGGAAACCTTCTTTCCTCTACATTGCCATGGACCCCAAGCCAAACTAGACAAAAAAGAAGATAAAATTCTGCACCCCTTAAAATCACGTTGCCTATGACAACCACAGATGGCATAGGCAAGGGGGAAAGCAAATAGACCCCACCCCTAATTGTCATTGTGTGTGTGTGTGAGATGTGGTCAGACATGTCTTCTTTAAAATGTAAAAACAACTCAAACACATGCAGAAGCCTTAAAATGCCCAAATTGTTGGCGCTTGAGATGTCAGTGACCCGACCTGGCCCAGTGTCATGTCTAGCAGGTAAAGCAGTGGGGATGTTGAGGGATGCGTAGGACCGCAAAAGGCAGGAAGAGGCCGTGGGCTGGCCAGAGGCTCATGGAAAATTTTGTGGAGGCCCAAGAGGTGAGACGTCTTAAAAATTGTGTGGAGGCTAAAGAGGTGAGACGTGTTAAAAATTATGTGGAGGCCCAAGAGGTGACACCTCTTAAAAATTATGTGGAGGCCCGAGAGGTGACACCTCTTAAAAATTATGTGGAGGCCCGAGAGGTGAGACCTCGAAAACGTTTTGTGGAGGCCCAAGAGGTGACACCTCTTAAAAATTATGTGGAGGCCCAAGAGGTGACACCTCTTAAAAATTATGTGGAGGCCCAAGAGGTGACACCTCTTAAAAATTATGTGGAGGCCCAAGAGGTGACACCTCTTAAAAATTATGTGGAGGCCCAAGAGGTGACACCTTTTAAAGGCTGCAGTTATCCACAGATTTGCATGCAATGTAAAATGGTTACACTCATTTTATAAAGGCAACTATCATGAAAAATCAGTTTAAATGTATTGAGGGCAGCACAGAGTATTTCTACAGAGGAAGGAGTATTCTTTTTATTTTTTTTCCTTTTTTTTATATGTATATGCTGTTGCCTTCAGTATATGAGAGTTGATTTCATGATGCTACTGCAGCCACTTAAAACGTTTTAAGTCTTGTTTTGTTTTTTTGAATACTGAGAATGCTATTTTGTACCAGATTTTGTATGTAAAGACTGAACACATTAAAATGAGAATGTTACCAAAATTATAATTTATAATTTATTTACCTTTTGTGGAGGCCCAAGAGGTGAGACCTCTTAAAAATTATGTGGTGGCCCAAGAGGTGAGACCTCTTAAAAATTATGTGGTGGCCCAAGAGGGGAGACCCGTTAAAAATTATGTGGAGGCCCAAGAGGTGAGACCTGTTAAACATTTTGTGGAGGCCCAAGAGGTGAGACGTGTTAAACATTTTGTGGAGGCCCAAGAGGTGAGACCTCTTAAAAATTATGTGGAGGCCCAAGAGGGGAGACCCGTTAAAAATTATGTGGAGGCCCAAGAGGTGAGACCTCTTAAACATTTAGCGCAGGCCCAAGAGGTGAGCCATAAATATATAAATTGTTCTTATTTACGGAGCAATTCTACGGCGGTTAAGGAGGAGGAGGAGGAGGAAATGGCACTTCATACATATGGCACTTTACTTTTGGCTGCTTTCCACGGTTGGAGAAGCAAAGTCCGGGTCAATCCACTTGCTGTTCATTTTGATTAGCGTCAGCCTGTCGGCACTGTCGGTTGACAGGCGGCTGCGCTTATCGGTGATAATGCCCCCGGCAGCGCTGAACACCCTTTCTGATAGCACGCTGGCGGCAGGGCAGGCAAGCACCTCCAAGGCGTACAGGGACAGTTCCAGCCACGTGTCCAACTTGGAGACCCAGTAAGTGTAGGACGCCGAGGGATCGGGGAGGACAGGGTTACGGTCTGCCAGGTACTCCCGCAACATCCGCCGATACTTGTCCCTCCTGCTGATAGCGGGCCCCGCAGTGATGGAAGTTGCACGAGGGGGTGCCATGAACGTGTCCCACACCTTGGAGAGTGTTCCCCTGGTGGCTGTGGGCCTGATCGATGTTGAGGGACTCTGGGAGACCCTCTCCTCTCTGCCGCCAGCGATGCTGGGTGGGAAAATCTCCATCATGTTCTGCACGAGTTCCCTCTGGTATTCCAGCAATCGATTCGTCCTCTCCTCTACCGGAATAAAAGAGGAGACGTTATCTTTATACCGGGGGTCCAGGATTGCGAAGACCCAGTACAGTTTGTTCTCCACTATCCGGACAACACGTGTGTCCCGGGAAAAGCAGCCCAGCATGAAGTCAGCCATGTGTGCCAGACTCTGAATAGGCATGACGTCACTGCCCCCACCAGAAGGATCACTTGCCATTTCCTCCTCTTCCTCTTCCGCCTCCTCTCCGCCCCATCCGCGCTGAACCAATGGGACGCGCACAGCCTGACTGCTACCCTCGCCGCCAGCATCCTCCTCCTCTTCCACAGCCACCTCCACGTCGTCCTCCTCCTCCTCATCCTCCTCCTCCTGCAACTGCCACCGTGAAGCAGACAAAAGTGTGGTCTGACTGTGTAGCTCCGTTGCGTCTCCTCCTACCCCCGTCTCCTCTGCGTGCAATGCGTTCTCCCTTATTGCGATGAGGGATTCTTTAAGGACGCATAGGAGCGGGATGGTTACGCTCACTATAGCGTCCTCGCTGCTGACCTTCTTGGTGGACTCCTCAAAGATACGCAGTACATCGCATACGTCTGCCATCCATGGCCACTCGTGGTTGGCAAACTGAGGGAGCTGAGTTGGAGGCACGCGTGGATTATTAATCTGGTACTCCATCAATGCTCTCTGCTGCTCACACACCCTGGCCAACATGGAATAGGTGGAATTCCAGCGAGTCGGCAGGTCGCACAACAGCCGATGTTCAGGCAAATGGAGGCGTTGCTGGAGTTTTTTTAAGCTAGCAGCAGCTACAGTTGACTTCCGAAAGTGTGCGCACAAGCGCCGCACTTTCACCAGTAGCTCTGCCAGGTTGGGGTAAGTCTTTAGAAATTTTTGGACTACCAGATTAAAAACGTGGGCCAGGCATGGTACGTGATTGAGTTCGGCAAGCTCCAGAGCCGCCACCAGGTTACGGCCGTTATCGCACACGACCATGCCTGGTCCTAGCTGCAGCGGCGACAGCCACATCTCCGTCTGCTGCAGTATGGCGTCCCTCACCTCTGGGGCGCTGTGCTTCCTGTCGCCCAAGCTGATGAGCTTAAGCACCGCCTGCTGACGTCTCCCCGCGCCAGTGCTGCAACGCTTCCAGCTAGCGGCTGAGGGCGATGTTAAGGCACAGGAGGAGGAGGAGGAGGAGGAGGAGGAGGGGGGTTTATCAGAACCCATGCTGGCAATCTTGGGCGGGGGTGGTAGGTAGGCCGTCTCTGTTTGCGACCCCGTCCCCGCCTCCACTACATTCACCCAGTGTGCCGTCAAAGAAATGTATCGTCCCTGGCCACAAGCGCTTGTCCACGCGTCGGTGGTCAAGTGGACCTTTGCGCTGACTGCGTACCTCAGGGCCCGCCTGATGTTACGCGACACGTGCTGGTGCAGGGCGGGGACGGCACTCCGGGAAAAGTAGTGGCGGCTGGGGACGGAATAGCGAGGTGCGGCAGCCGCCATCAGGTCGCGGAAGGCCTGCGTCTCCACAAGCCTAAACGGCAACATCTCCAGGGCCAGCAGTTTGGAGATGTGGCAGTTTAAGGCTTGGGCTTGGGGGTGACTCGAGGCGTACTTCCGCCTGCGGTCGAACGCCTGCGAGATGGACAGTTGTTGGGACGAGGAGTGTGAAGGTGCAGGCGAAGAGGCGGGGGAAGGGCGGGGGAAGGGGAGGCTGAAGGAGAAGGCCCCAAAGTAGCAGAGGCAGAGGCAGATGTGGAGGTGTCCTGGCTGGAGGTCTGGACCGCAGTGGCAGCACACAACAAAGGGGAAGAGGCAGTGGCAGCAAGACCGGGCGCAGTTTGTATTGCGTTTGCTCTCTCCCACTCAGCCCAGTGCTTGAATTCCAAGTGACGCCGCATGCCTGAGGTGGTCAGATTGCTCTTCTCAGAGCCCCTACTCAGTTTTGAGTGGCAGAGTGTGCAAACCGCGCTCAGTTTGTCATCCGCACAAACATTAAAATATCTCCACACCACAGAAGTACGAGGCCTCGATGGGGGAGCTTCGCGCGACTGGCCGCTGCCGGGAACAGCTTCGGCCCTGCTGGCTGTGGCCTCACTTCTCTGTCTGAACTGTCCTCTGCCTGTGGCCATCCCTCTGCCTGTGGACATCCCTCTGCCTGTGGACATGCCTCTGCCTGTGGACATGCCTCTGCCTGTGGACATCCCTCTGCCTGTGGACATCCCTCTGCCTGTGGACATCCCTCTGCCTGTGGACATCCCTCTGCCTCTTGCTGCCTTTTTCGGTGCTGCGCAGACCACCACCTCTCCACTGCTTTCCTCGCTGGACATCACCCCTGGCCAAGTGGGGTCGGTCATTTCGTCATCCACCAGCTCCTCTTCCACTTCCTCACTCTGCTCCTCCTCCTGCCCACTGGACATTCCAACAGCCTCCCTTGATGGCAACTGCGTCTCATCATCATCATCGCTCATGATAACAGATGCTGGCTCAGGGTCCACATCAGCAGGAGATGGCGAAAACTCCAGTGTTTGGGCATCACTACAAACAAATTCCTCTGCTAGCTCCTGGGATTCTTCCGGCACATCTGAAAAAGGACCCGAAAAGAGCTCCTGGGAGGGGTCAATGGTGGGATGACTCTGTTGGCCAGGTGTGGAGGAAGGAGGGTCAGAGTGAGACTGTGTGGATGACTGGCTGGTGGACAACTGTGTGGAAGCGCTATCGGCTATCCATTGCACCACCTGTTCAACCTGCTCAGGCCTCAACAGCGGTGTAACCCGCCCCCTGCTTAACTGTCCCATAAAAGCAGGGATTCTGGATGAGCGGGATCCTGGCTGACCCTCACCAGCACGCATTGTATCCCCACTGGCTTCAACAAGGCCCCCAACAGCATTTCCGCGCCCCCGTCCTCGTCCACGTCCTATTCCGCTAGCCCCCCGCCGCATTTTGTTTTTTTTTTACAATATTTTGCCTTCACAGCCGTGAAATTAGTTTGCAAGAGAACGCACAGTACAGTTGCCAGTTAAGGCCTATATATTGTATTTTTCAAGGTACACAGCAGTGTACTAAGTGATCAGACGGTGTGTATGAACAACAGTTATGAGAAATTACTTTGCAAGAGAACGCACAGTACAGTTGCCAGTTATAAGGCCTATATATTGTATTTTTCAAGGTACACAGCCGTGTATTAAGTGATCAGACGGTGTGTATGAACACCAGTTATGAGAAATTACTTTGCAAGAGAACGCACAGTACAGTTGCCAGTTATAAGGCCTATATATTGTATTTTTCAAGGTACACAGGCCTTTTATTAAGTGATCAGACGGTGTGTATGAACACCAGTTATGAGAAATTACTTTGCAAGAGAACGCACAGTACAGTTGCCAGTTATAAGGCCTATATATTGTATTTTTCAAGGTACACAGCCGTGTATTAAGTGATCAGACGGTGTGTATGAACACCAGTTATGAGAAATTACTTTGCAAGAGAACGCACAGTACAGTTGCCAGTTATAAGGCCTATATATTGTATTTTTCAAGGTACACAGGCCTTTTATTAAGTGATCAGACGGTGTGTATGAACACCAGTTATGAGAAATTACTTTGCAAGAGAACGCACAGTACAGTTGCCAGTTATAAGGCCTATATATTGTATTTTTCAAGGTACACAGGCCTTTTATTAAGTGATCAGACGGTGTGTATGAACACCAGTTATGAGAAATTACTTTGCAAGAGAACGCACAGTACAGTTGCCAGTTATAAGGCCTATATATTGTATTTTTCAAGGTACACAGGCCTTTTATTAAGTGATCAGACGGTGTGTATGAACACCAGTTATGAGAAATTACTTTGCAAGAGAACGCACAGTACAGTTGCCAGTTATAAGGCCTATATATTGTATTTTTCAAGGTACACAGGCCTTTTATTAAGTGATCAGACGGTGTGTATGAACACCAGTTATGAGAAATTACTTTGCAAGAGAACGCACAGTACAGTTGCCAGTTATAAGGCCTATATATTGTATTTTTCAAGGTACACAGGCCTTTATTAAGTGATCAGACGGTGTGTATGAACACCAGTTATGAGAAATTACTTTGCAAGAGAACGCACAGTACAGTTGCCAGTTATAAGGCCTATATATTGTATTTTTCAAGGTACACAGGCCTTTTATTAAGTGATCAGACGGTGTGTATGAACACCAGTTATGAGAAATTACTTTGCAAGAGAACGCACAGTACAGTTGCCAGTTATAAGGCCTATATATTGTATTTTTCAAGGTACACAGGCCTTTATTAAGTGATCAGACGGTGTGTATGAACACCAGTTATGAGAAATTACTTTGCAAGAGAACGCACAGTACAGTTGCCAGTTATAAGGCCTATATATTGTATTTTTCAAGGTACACAGGCCTTTTATTAAGTGATCAGACGGTGTGTATGAACACCAGTTATGAGAAATTACTTTGCAAGAGAACGCACAGTACAGTTGCCAGTTATAAGGCCTATATATTGTATTTTTCAAGGTACACAGGCCTTTTATTAAGTGATCAGACGGTGTGTATGAACACCAGTTATGAGAAATTACTTTGCAAGAGAACGCACAGTACAGTTGCCAGTTATAAGGCCTATATATTGTATTTTTCAAGGTACACAGGCCTTTTATTAAGTGATCAGACGGTGTGTATGAACACCAGTTATGAGAAATTACTTTGCAAGAGAACGCACAGTACAGTTGCCAGTTATAAGGCCTATATATTGTATTTTTCAAGGTACACAGGCCTTTATTAAGTGATCAGACGGTGTGTATGAACACCAGTTATGAGAAATTACTTTGCAAGAGAACGCACAGTACAGTTGCCAGTTATAAGGCCTATATATTGTATTTTTCAAGGTACACAGGCCTTTATTAAGTGATCAGACGGTGTGTATGAACACCAGTTATGAGAAATTACTTTGCAAGAGAACGCACAGTACAGTTGCCAGTTATAAGGCCTATATATTGTATTTTTCAAGGTACACAGGCCTTTTATTAAGTGATCAGACGGTGTGTATGAACACCAGTTATGAGAAATTACTTTGCAAGAGAACGCACAGTACAGTTGCCAGTTATAAGGCCTATATATTGTATTTTTCAAGGTACACAGCAGTGTATTAAGTGATCAGACGGTGTGTATGAACACCAGTTATGAGAAATTACTTTGCAAGAGAACGCACAGTACAGTTGCCAGTTATAAGGCCTATATATTGTATTTTTCAAGGTACACAGGCCTTTTATTAAGTGATCAGACGGTGTGTATGAACACCAGTTATGAGAAATTACTTTGCAAGAGAACGCACAGTACAGTTGCCAGTTATAAGGCCTATATATTGTATTTTTCAAGGTACACAGGCCTTTTATTAAGTGATCAGACGGTGTGTATGAACACCAGTTATGAGAAATTACTTTGCAAGAGAACGCACAGTACAGTTGCCAGTTATAAGGCCTATATATTGTATTTTTCAAGGTACACAGGCCTTTTATTAAGTGATCAGACGGTGTGTATGAACACCAGTTATGAGAAATTACTTTGCAAGAGAACGCACAGTACAGTTGCCAGTTATAAGGCCTATATATTGTATTTTTCAAGGTACACAGGCCTTTTATTAAGTGATCAGACGGTGTGTATGAACACCAGTTATGAGAAATTACTTTGCAAGAGAACGCACAGTACAGTTGCCAGTTATAAGGCCTATATATTGTATTTTTCAAGGTACACAGGCCTTTTATTAAGTGATCAGACGGTGTGTATGAACACCAGTTATGAGAAATTACTTTGCAAGAGAACGCACAGTACAGTTGCCAGTTATAAGGCCTATATATTGTATTTTTCAAGGTACACAGGCCTTTTATTAAGTGATCAGACGGTGTGTATGAACACCAGTTATGAGAAATTACTTTGCAAGAGAACGCACAGTACAGTTGCCAGTTATAAGGCCTATATATTGTATTTTTCAAGGTACACAGCCTTGTATTAAGTGATCAGACGGTGTGTATGAACACCAGTTATGAGAAATTACTTTGCAAGAGAACGCACAGTACAGTTGCCAGTTATAAGGCCTATATATTGTATTTTTCAAGGTACACAGGCCTTTTATTAAGTGATCAGACGGTGTGTATGAACACCAGTTATGAGAAATTACTTTGCAAGAGAACGCACAGTACAGTTGCCAGTTATAAGGCCTATATATTGTATTTTTCAAGGTACACAGGCCTTTTATTAAGTGATCAGACGGTGTGTATGAACACCAGTTATGAGAAATTACTTTGCAAGAGAACGCACAGTACAGTTGCCAGTTATAAGGCCTATATATTGTATTTTTCAAGGTACACAGGCCTTTATTAAGTGATCAGACGGTGTGTATGAACACCAGTTATGAGAAATTACTTTGCAAGAGAACGCACAGTACAGTTGCCAGTTATAAGGCCTATATATTGTATTTTTCAAGGTACACAGCCTTGTATTAAGTGATCAGACGGTGTGTATGAACACCAGTTATGAGAAATTACTTTGCAAGAGAACGCACAGTACAGTTGCCAGTTATAAGGCCTATATATTGTATTTTTCAAGGTACACAGGCCTTTTATTAAGTGATCAGACGGTGTGTATGAACACCAGTTATGAGAAATTACTTTGCAAGAGAACGCACAGTACAGTTGCCAGTTATAAGGCCTATATATTGTATTTTTCAAGGTACACAGGCCTTTTATTAAGTGATCAGACGGTGTGTATGAACACCAGTTATGAGAAATTACTTTGCAAGAGAACGCACAGTACAGTTGCCAGTTATAAGGCCTATATATTGTATTTTTCAAGGTACACAGGCCTTTTATTAAGTGATCAGACGGTGTGTATGAACACCAGTTATGAGAAATTACTTTGCAAGAGAACGCACAGTACAGTTGCCAGTTATAAGGCCTATATATTGTATTTTTCAAGGTACACAGGCCTTTATTAAGTGATCAGACGGTGTGTATGAACACCAGTTATGAGAAATTACTTTGCAAGAGAACGCACAGTACAGTTGCCAGTTATAAGGCCTATATATTGTATTTTTCAAGGTACACAGGCCTTTATTAAGTGATCAGACGGTGTGTATGAACACCAGTTATGAGAAATTACTTTGCAAGAGAACGCACAGTACAGTTGCCAGTTATAAGGCCTATATATTGTATTTTTCAAGGTACACAGGCCTTTTATTAAGTGATCAGACGGTGTGTATGAACACCAGTTATGAGAAATTACTTTGCAAGAGAACGCACAGTACAGTTGCCAGTTATAAGGCCTATATATTGTATTTTTCAAGGTACACAGGCCTTTTATTAAGTGATCAGACGGTGTGTATGAACACCAGTTATGAGAAATTACTTTGCAAGAGAACGCACAGTACAGTTGCCAGTTATAAGGCCTATATATTGTATTTTTCAAGGTACACAGGCCTTTATTAAGTGATCAGACGGTGTGTATGAACACCAGTTATGAGAAATTACTTTGCAAGAGAACGCACAGTACAGTTGCCAGTTATAAGGCCTATATATTGTATTTTTCAAGGTACACAGGCCTTTATTAAGTGATCAGACGGTGTGTATGAACACCAGTTATGAGAAATTACTTTGCAAGAGAACGCACAGTACAGTTGCCAGTTATAAGGCCTATATATTGTATTTTTCAAGGTACACAGCCTTTATTAAGTGATCAGACGGTGTGTATGAACACCAGTTATGAGAAATTACTTTGCAAGAGAACGCACAGTACAGTTGCCAGTTATAAGGCCTATATATTGTATTTTTCAAGGTACACAGGCCTTTTATTAAGTGATCAGACGGTGTGTATGAACACCAGTTATGAGAAATTACTTTGCAAGAGAACGCACAGTACAGTTGCCAGTTATAAGGCCTATATATTGTATTTTTCAAGGTACACAGGCCTTTATTAAGTGATCAGACGGTGTGTATGAACACCAGTTATGAGAAATTACTTTGCAAGAGAACGCACAGTACAGTTGCCAGTTATAAGGCCTATATATTGTATTTTTCAAGGTACACAGGCCTTTATTAAGTGATCAGACGGTGTGTATGAACACCAGTTATGAGAAATTACTTTGCAAGAGAACGCACAGTACAGTTGCCAGTTATAAGGCCTATATATTGTATTTTTCAAGGTACACAGGCCGTGTATTAAGTGATCAGACGGTGTGTATGAACACCAGTTATGAGAAATTACTTTGCAAGAGAACGCACAGTACAGTTGCCAGTTATAAGGCCTATATATTGTATTTTTCAAGGTACACAGCCGTGTATTAAGTGATCAGACGGTGTGTATGAACACCAGTTATGAGAAATTACTTTGCAAGAGAACGCACAGTACAGTTGCCAGTTATAAGGCCTATATATTGTATTTTTCAAGGTACACAG
>ONZH01024976.1:0-47893 GCA_900303285.1 Rhinella marina
CCTTTACTGCAGACTGCTGACAATAATACAGAAATCATGGAGAAATGGCACAACACAGAGCCATAATAATAGATGCTCCAGAATTGTTATTATATGGTGAATGCAAGTAGTTACTAAAACTGAGATGTCAGGAGAGGAGACAGGTCCTCTTTAAAAGTCAGACATAGTTACGAGGTTAAAGGGGTTCTACGGGAATTAAAAAATTAAAATACTTAAATATTATTTTATAATAAATATATTCACAAATACCTTTCATTACCTAGAATGTCTTGTTTAGTCTAGGGACCAATCATTAGGAGAAATAAAATGGCTGCCGTCCTATCAGTACACACAAAACCTGTCCTACTCACACAGGAGAACAAGTTACTTCACCACAATGAGCCATAGTGCTGCCTCATCCCCCTCTCTGCTCTGCTTGTCAGGATCATGATCCTGAATACAGGTGAAATCTCTGTGGGAAGGGAGAAGATGAGGAGACATGAGAGGAGGGTGAGGTGTGACTAATGAGCAGCAGCACTTGTATGCAGTCTCCATTACCACAGCAACACATTACCACAGTCTGTCCTGTCTGTCCTCTCTGTACTCCATGTCTCTTCATGAACTAAATTCCCCAGAGATTCAGCTAAAGTTCTTATCTTCTGTATTCAGGATCATAATCCCTGAGAAGTAGTGAGGAGGAGGAGGCAGCTCTTTAGTGTTGTAAAGAAACTTGTCCTCATGTGTGATCAGGGCAGGTTTTGAGTGCACTAATGGGACATTTTGTTTCCCCTGATGATTGCTCCCCAGACAAAACAAGCCATTATAAATAATGAAAGGTTTTTGAGAATATGTTTATATTCAAGTAATATTTAAGTTTTTTCATTTTCTTAATTCCTGGAGAACCCCTTTAAGCTTGCTACAGTAGAGCTTTCCTTAATGCCTGTCGTAATCTCTTAAGGCTGTATTACATTAAAAGAGTTTGCAGGCAATTGTCAGAAAGGAGGCGTTCCTTCACAGCAACTGCCTGCTTGCTAGTGGAGGAGACCACTGCTATTACATGCAGCGATCTTCTCCACAGTATGGGGAGGAGTGATCGCTATGCCATCTCTCGTCCCCATACTGATTACTTGTTTGCCGGCAGAAGATTGTGATTAGGTAGCACGATCTGTTGTCTGTAAGAAATTATTTTTAAGCCTGCTTAAAAAACTGTATTGCCCAATGAACGAGCGTTTCCTCATTCATCGGGTAATTGGTGTCAGTTTTATACTGCCAGAACGAAAGCTCATTAGTGATGATCTGCCTGACCAATCAAATACAGCTCTTAATTATCACAATATTTAATATAATTAAATGGAAATGACATGTTACATTATGGATTTAAACCTCATTTGATGACCACTAGTTTTGCTATGCATTTTGAAACCATCTCAGTGGTTTCCCCTGTGAGTACAGAATGTTCCTTGTAATATTAATTGCACAAGATATTAAGCAATGTAGACTTATCTAACATTTAGCAATATGCCTCAGCTAATCAAATGAAATCTGCAGATTATGTTGTGGTAGTGACCTGGCACACCCGTGTTGTTTCCCGTGATATAGTTTTAGGAGCACATACTGTTTACGATTAGCGTTTTTCACCATTTTATTTAAAGGGATTGTGTCACTTCAGCAAATAGCATTTATCATGTATATAAAGTTAATACAAGGCACTTAATAATGTATTGTGATTGTCCATATTGCTTCCTTTGCTGGCTTAGTTAATTTTTCCATCACATTATGCACTGCTTGTTTCCATGGTTATGACCACCCTGCAATCCAGCAGCAGTGGTCTTGCTTGCACATTTTATAGGAAAAAGTGCTGGCCTCTCTGGTGACTGGGACCATGGAAGCACAGACAGGCTGGTGCTTTTTCCTATAGTGTGCAAGCAGGACCACCATTGTACCCCAGTAAAAATGCTATAGGTATTTTTAATGTATCTTATAGTGTCTCCTGCAATAATAATGCCCTCCTATTTTGCCCCCAGTAATAATAGTGCCCCAGTACTAAAAAATGTCCTATTGTGCCCCAGTATTTAAACACCTCTAGAAATGCCCCCTATGGTTCCCCAGTATTAAAAAATGTCCCAGCCGTGTCCCCTATAGTGCACTCAGTATTAAAATACCCCAGTGAGGCTTCCTATAGTGTTCCAGTATTAAAAAATACCTGCAGTGTTGCCCCCTATTGTGT
This sequence comes from Rhinella marina, assembly GCA_900303285.1. Classification (NCBI taxonomy): domain Eukaryota; kingdom Metazoa; phylum Chordata; class Amphibia; order Anura; family Bufonidae; genus Rhinella; species Rhinella marina. The sequence goes on from ONZH01024976.1 coordinate 2,207, forward strand.
CTAAGTATTAAAAATGCCCCAGTGATGACGCCTATAGTACCCCAGTATTAAAAATCCTGAGTAATGCCCTCTATAGCACTGCCAGTAATCTTCCTCCACAGTAATGTCTCCCACAATGCACCCGCACAATAATGTCCCTCACAGTAATCTCCCCTCACAGTACCCCCAACAGTAATGTAGTCCCCAAAAAGCCCCCATAAGTAATGTCCCCAAGTGGCCAGGTAAGAAAAAAAACAATAACACTCACCTGAGTCTTGTCCCCCACCGTCTGCAATGCAGACCTCTTCCTGCCCGCGGCTTGGGACACTGGGATGCAGGCAGCCAATGATGATGACGTCATTGCGCAGAGTACTGGTGCAGGCATGCACAATGAAGTCATCGAATCTGCCTGCGCTGGGATTTACTGCCTCATAGGTCTTAAGCTTACTGGAGTAAACCTGAGGCCTATGAGAATGGACAGCAGGGCAGGGAACCATTGGCTCTTGTGCCCCGTTGCAGTATTCAAATGCGGACAGCAATACAGTTGCATTCAGGGGACTTACAACCGCACAGAGCCAGCCCTGTACTTCACATGGATCCAGAGATTTCCCCATTTCTTGCTCTGCTAGATTTATATCAAGCTGACAGCTCAAGGGGAGTGTCTTTTCTGCTGCAGCTAAGGGGGCGTGTCCATTATCTCCTTATCACAGCTCAGGAGGCAGTTGAAGTCATCTCAGTGAGCAGGACAAAGAAATAAGAAAAAGAACAAACAGCAGGTGGCGCTATACAGATACATTTTATTGAATAGCTCAGTGGCTATACTTAATTTTTAATGACATGCAATTACACAAGTATTCAGATCCAAGTGCTGGTTTGAAAACTGTAGAATACGTATGCCAATACAACCTGGGGGGTTATTTTAAAGCTTTTCTTGACATTTTGTGGTGGGGTGAAAGGGAACAAACGAGGCGGTGTTGCGTGTGACGTGCGTAATGGCATCAGCACACACGTATCATCTGACGACACCAAATGCCATTGGACAAGGAAGCTGGGCAGGTACACATGACATAATAGATAGGTTACATTTAGCGACTTTTATTACTGATGTATAAACCACACTTATTTAAGTCTAATACACAGCGTCTCTCACCACTACTCTGCCCGATACCCCTGAGGATGCCAGTGTTCTAGTGAAACATGTTAGGGGCATTGAGTAATCCTTTTTTAGTAGCCAACATCGCTGTATGTAGAAAAATACAAACCAGGGACAAACTGGTAGGTAATCAGAAAATAGGCATGGGGTGATCGGGTAACATCCAGTAAACTCTCCGTTCTTACTTAGAACACAATGATGACTAGCTGGGTTTTTAATTAATAATGAGGAGAATGCACACCTGTGATCTGTTGGGGTGCCGTGATCAACGGGAATTTGTTCCCATAAAACTTATAGTTGTAGAGAATCACGCACTCACTTGAGATGTATGCAATTAAGATTTATTAGGGACAGAGTCCCATAAGGAACATATGAATTAAAGATATACAGCTCTCCGAAAATATGTATATAAATCAGGAAATATATCAGTATTTGCGCTTATTGCAGAGACACAACGCAGAGTACTAACCACTATACGATCACAGCCAGCTGTGATCCAAATATGGTTGGATATAGCGCTGTGGTATTTGGTTCTGCTGGTACACTATATTGTGCAGCATTGTTGTATTTGGTTCTTCTGGAGCATTATATTGTGCTGCGCTGTGGTATTTGGTTCTGCTGGGGCAGTATATGTGCAGCATTGTGGTATTTGGTTCTTCTGGAGCATTATATTGTCCTGCACTGTGGTATTTGGTTCTGCTGGGGCAGTATATTGTGCTACATTGTGGTATTTGGTTCTGCTGGAGCAGCATATTGTGCTGCGCTGTGGTATTTGGTTCTGCTGGTACAGTATATTGTGCAGCATTGTGGTATTTGGTTCTTCTGGAGCATTATATTGTGCTGCGCTCTGGTATTTGGTTCTGCTGGGGCAGGATATTGTGCAGCATTGTGGTATTTGGTTCTTCTGGAGCATTATATTGTCCTGCACTGTGGTATTTGGGTCTGCTGGGGCAGTATATTGTGCTACATTGTGGTATTTGGTTCTGCTGGGGCAGTATATTGTGCAGCATTGTGGTATTTGGTTCTTCTGGAGCATTATATTGTTCCTGCACTGGTGGTATTTGGTTCTGCTGGGGCAGTATATTGTGCTACATTGTGGTATTTGGTTCTGCTGGAGCAGCATATTGTGCTGCGCTGTGGTATTTGGTTCTGCTGGTACAGTATATCGTGCAGCATTGTGGTATTTGGTTCTTCTGAAGCATTATATTGTGCTGCGCTGTGGTATTTGGTTCTGCTGGGGCAGGATATTGTGCAGCATTGTGGTATTTGGTTCTTCTGGAGCATTATATTGTCCTGCACTGTGGTATTTGGGTCTGCTGGGGCAGTATATTGTGCTACATTGTGGTATTTGGTTCTGCTGGGGCAGTATATTGTGCTACATTGTGGTATTTCGTTCTTCTGGAGCATTATATTGTGCTGCGCTGTGGTATTTGATTCTGCTGGGGCAGCATATTGTGTTGTGCTGTGGTGTTTGGTTCTGCTGGGGCAGTATATTGTGCTGCATTGTGGTATTTTGGTTTTGCTGGAGCAGTATATTGTGTTGTGCTGTGGTATTTGGTTCTGTTGGGGCAGTATACTGTGCTACATTATTGTATTTGGTTCTGCTGGGGCAGTACATTGGGCAGAATTGTGGTATTTGGTTCTTCTGGAGCATTATATAGTGCTGCACTGTGGTATTTTGGTTCTGCTGGGGCAGTATATTGTCCTGCACTGTGGTATTTGGTTCTGCTGGTACAGTATATTGTGCAGCATTGTTGTATTTGGTTTTTCTGGACAGTGCCGGGACTAGGCAGTTTGGTACCCTAGGCAAAGTAGTCAAATGGCGCCCCCAAATTGGCCCCGCCCATTATTATAAGCCCCTCCTAAATATAATAGGCCACTCCCAGCAAACACTGTACAGCTGAAATGATATTGTTGAGTCCCGCCTGTACACATCATACAGAGAGGGGAGACGTGTCCTGGCTGCACTGCCTGCCTCACATTATACAATAGACAACAGCAGGCTACAGCAAGGAAGCTCCTTCCCTCTCCTCAGATCCTGCTCAAGGCCTGTGGTTCCCCACCACCATCTGCCACCCACCCGTGACCTGCTGCCCCCCTTGGCTGTCCTCACCCACCTCTGAATCCTCCTTCTGCAAATGGCAGAGGGAGGAGCCGGAGCATCTCCTCTCCTACATAGCGCCCCATACCTCTTACATCCAGTGATGTCACCTTTGTTGTAGACGTTCTCTTTCCTCATCTTCTCCATTTGGACCAGACCACCATGAAGATTTTTCAGCCATCTCTCGTATCTGCAGAGATACAAACAGACATTAGTTTCCCACATTTCCATCATCTTCACATCTTCTGAACACCTCATCCTGCCACCCCCAATACTGTGCCCCCTAATACTATACCCCTGAAAAATACAACTACCACACAGATAGTGCCCCCTACAACAATTATTGGCACAGAGTCCCCTAAAAAATAACTGCGTCCAGACACTAATAGGATAAAGATAATGTCCCCCAAAAATAATTGTGCTAAATTGATACTGTGCCAGGGTGCCCCCCAAAGTAACAGTGCTCCCCAAAATCCCACCAATAGAAATAATTATCTGCCAGAGCACACTTAATAGTAATGCCCCCATAGTGCCCATACTATACATCGTGTTCCCCATAGCCCCCAGTAGTAGTAAAGCTCACCATAATACCCCCAAGTAGTAATAATTCACCTTGTAATATGACAGAACAAGAAATACCCCCGCTTAGTGCCTAAAGTTGAGCTAATGTCCCCATAATGTATGCCAGTATAAAATACCCCTATATAGTGCCCCAGTAAATGCCCCCATAATATGCCAGTAAAAAATGCCCCTTCTTGCTGCCCCACCAGATGCCCCTATAGTGATCCTCTCCCCCATAATGTGCCAGTAAAAATTGCCCCCTTAGTGCCAGATGCCATAGTACCCCCTATAATGTGCCAGTAAAAAATGCCCCTTCTTGCTGCCCCACCAGATGCCCCTATAGTGCTCCTCTCCCCCATAATGTGCCAGTAAAAATTGCCCCCTTAGTGCCAGATGCCATAGTGCCCCCTATAATGTGCCAGTAAAAAATGCCCCTTTAGAGTTACCAGATGCCCCCCATAGTGCTCCACTCCCCCGTAGTGCCCCAAAATAATGCCCCTATAGTGCCACCAGATGCCCCATAATGCCTCCCATAATGTGCCAGTGAAAAATGCCCCCTTAGTGCCAGAAGCCATAGTGCTCCTATAATGTGCCTGTAAAAATGCCCCCTTATTGCCACCAGATGCCATAGTGCCCCCATAATGTGCCAACAAAAAAGGCCTCTTTAGAGCCCTCATAGTGCTCCCCTCCCTCATAGTGCCCCTATAGTGCCACCAGATGCCCCATAGTCCAGCTCTCCCCTATATTGCCCCCCCCATAATGTGCCCAAAAAAAGGCCCCCAGATGCCCCCACAGTGCTCCTCTCCCCCATGGTGCCCCCCTCTTAATGTGTCAGTAAGAAATGCCCCAGTCAATGGGCCACTGAGAAATTGCCAGCAGGTGCCCCCCTATAATATGGCATCTATTAAAAAAAAAAAAAACAACACTAATACTTACCTCCATCAGCAGCGATGAGGTGCAGGCCTCTTCCGGCCTGTGTCCCCGCTGTGTGCTACCCGGCTCAGGCGGCGCGATGATAATGACGTCATCGCGCTGCCTGAGTTGGCCTCTGATAGGCCGCAGCCATTAGTGCCTGCAGCCTATCAGAAGAAAAGGGAAGGGAGACGCCTCTCCCTCCCCTGCCGCAACACAGGCATCTGTATCGCTGTCCTGAGGACGGCGATACAGATGAATATAGAGATGAGCGCTTCCACAATGGAAGCGCTCATCTCCTACTGCCCCCACACGCCGACTGCACTTAGATCCAGGGCCGCACCGCCTGTGGCGATCGGCGGTGTGGCCCTGAGGAATTAAAAAAAAAAAAAAAAAAAAAAAAAAAAGTGAATAGTTCTAGGGGGGGTCCAGACCCGTTGGACCCCCCATGTGGATGCGCCCCCCCTCCAGATGGCGCCCTAGGCAGTTGCCTCCCCCGCCTACCCCTAGTCCTGGCCCTGCTTCTGGAGCATTATATTGTGCTGCACTGTGGTATTTGGTTCTGCTGGGGCAGTATATTGTGCTACAATGTGGTATTTGGTTCTGCTGGGGCAGTATATTGTGTAGCATTGTGGTATTTGGTTCTTCTGGAGCATTATATTGTCCTGCGCTGTCGTATTTGGTTCTGCGGGGGCAGTATATTGTGCTACATTGTGGTATTTGGTTCTGCTGGAGCAGTATATTGTCCTGCGTTGCGGTATTTGGTTCTGCTGGGGAAGTATATTGTGCTACACTGTGGTATTTGATTCTGCTGGGGCAGCATATTGTGTTATGCTGTGGTGTTTGGTTCTGCTGGGGCAGTATATTGTGCTGCATTGTGGTATTTTGGTTCTGCTGGAGCAGTATATTGTGTTGTGCTGTGGTATTTGATTCTGCTGGTACAGTATATTGTGCAGAATTGTGGTATTTGGTTCTTCTAGAGCATTATATTGTGCTGCACTGTGGTATTTGGTTCTGCTGGGACAGTATATTGTGCTGCACTGTGGTATTTGGTTCTGCTGGGGCAGTATATTGTGCTACATTGTGGTATTTGGTTCTGCTGGGGTAGTACATTGTGCAGAATTTTGGTATTTGGTTCTTCTGAAACATTATATTGTGCTGCACTGTGGTATTTGGTTCTGCTGGGGCAGTATATTGTGCTACATTGTGGTATTTGGTTCTGCTGGGGCAGTATATTGTGCAACATTGTGGTATTTGGTTCTTCTGGAGCATTATATTGTGCTGTGCTCTGGTATTTGGTTCTGCTGGGGCAGTATATTGTACTGCACGGTGGTATTTAGTTCTTCTGGGTCAGTATATTGTACTGCAGGGTTGTATTTGGTTCTTCTGGCGCATTATATTGCATACCTCTCAACCGTTCCAGATCCGGCTGGACAGTCCTGCATTTCAGTGACTGTCCCGCTGTCCCGGTATGGGATCAAATATTGTGCAGCATTGTGGTATTTGGTTCTTCTGGAGCATTATATTGTGCTGTGGTATTTGGTTCTTCTGGAGCATTATATTGTGCTACACTGTGGTATTTGATTCTGCTGGGGCAGCATATTGTGTTGTGCTGTGGTGTTTGGTTCTGCTGGGGCAGTATATTGTGCTGCATTGTGGTATTTTGGTTCTGCTGGAGCAGCATATTGTGTTGTGCTGTGGTGTTTGGTTCTGCTGGGGCAGTATATTGTGCTGCATTGTGGTATTTTGGTTCTGCTGGAGCAGCATATTGTGTTGTGCTGTGGTGTTTGGTTCTGCTGGGGCAGTATATTGTGCTGCATTGTGGTATTTTGGTTCTGCTGGAGCAGCATATTGTGTTGTGCTGTGGTGTTTGGTTCTGCTGGTGCAGTATATTGTGCAGAATTGTGGTATTTGGTCCTTCTGGAGCATTATATTATTGATCCAATATGGCAGCTTTCAAGAGGGCAGCCATATTCCAGACATAGCCTAAAAGATAGGTCCCCTCACCCATTACTAGCTGGGGTATTCAGATATTTCATTTTCCCCTAGTTTCTGAAATAAAAGGGTGTCCTACAACTTTTGACTCACCCTGTAAAATAATAATAATACTAGTTATAGTTACCAGATTCCTAGAGAAGAGTTTTGATCCAGATTGTAGTTGGGAAGGAATTTTTTTCTTTTAAAACTAGGAAAATTGGCTTTTACCTGATGAAGGTTTTTGCCTTTCTCTGGATCAACTTTGCAGGATAACAGGCGGAACTGTATATACGTTTGTCTGTTTTCAGCTTTACAAAATATATCACTAGTACAGTCAACACTTATGCACGCTAGATCATAACAGCTCTATTCTGAAGTGGCTGCCTGTGAGGCCATATTATGCTTTTCATAGTAGAGAAAAAACGATTATACTTCAACCACCAAGTCCGTGGGCAGCTTTGCAATGGATTAAAAATTCTATTTCTTGTTAGAAGAGGCAATATTACTTAGCAATAGCCAAGGATATAGAAAAGTATAGGTTTCCAATACACATAGCTGGATTTTGATGCACAGAAGAACTACACGTTTTACCAGAATTTGCCACATTTGTTGGCCCTAAATTGAAGTGAGGAAATTTTTCTTTTCTAGGATGCCCAGTGGTGTCACAGTAATGGGTATTGATAAGAAGTTAGTTAGTGGTTACGACCACTGCAGCCATGTAGTAGTGGTGGCCGGCTTGCTCCTTTTCAAACCCACTCTGAGGTAACTGCTGTATTGTGAAAGCACATTGCATGAACATGAGGAGATACATCTTAGGGTACTTTCACATCTACGTTTTGGACGCTACCAGTCCAAAACACAGTGGTCAGGATCCATCCAAAGCGCAGACTTTATAAATGGATCCTGATAAAGATGAATTGATCTTGGAACAGAATCAGTTTCTCTGCGTTTTGGAAGCACAGACAAAAATGCTACAACCCTAAGATGTGTGTCTGCGCATGCCCATGCAATGTACGTTCACAATACAGCAGTAATAATATTACAGGGTACAGTTATTAGATTTCTGTATAAGGGAGTTACCAAAGTGCATCTCAAAAAATTAGAATATCATCAAAAAGTTTTTTTTTCAGTAATTCAGTTCAAAAAGTGAAACACATATATTATATAGAGTCATTACAAACAGAGTGAACAGAGTGAGTGTTTATGTAGGTTAATGTTGATGATTATGGCTTACAGCCAAAGAAACTCTAAAAATTCATTATCTCAGAAAGTTGGAAAAATTAACCCAAAACACCTGCAAAGGCTTCCTAAGCCTTTAAAAAGGTCCCTTAGTCTGGTTCAGTAGGCGACACAATCATGGGGAAGACTGCTGACTTGACAGATGCCCACAAGGCTGTCATTGACACACTCCACAAGGAGGGTAAGACACAAAAGGTAACTACTAAAGAAGCTAGCTGTTCACAAAGTGCTGCATCAAAGCATATTAATGGAAAGTTGAGTAGAAGGAAAAAGGGTGGTAGAAAAAGGTGCACAAGCAACAGGGAGAACCACAGCCTTGATAGGATTGTTAAGAAAAGGCCTTTCCTAAATTTGGGGGAGATTCACAAGGAGTGGACTGCTGGTGGAGTGAGTGCTTCAAGAGCCACCACACACAGACGTATCCAGGACATGGGCTACAAGTGTCACATTCCATGTGTCAAGCCACTCATGACCAATAGACAACGCCAGAAGTTTCTTACCTGGGCCAAGGAGAAAAAGAACTGGACTGTTGCTCTGTGGTTAAAGGTATTGTTCTCAGATGAAAGTAAATTTTGCATTTCATTTGGAAATTAAGGTCCCAGAGTCTGGAGGAAGAGTGGAGAGGCACTCAATCCAAGCTGTTTGAGGTCTAGTGTGAAGTTTCCACAATCAGTGATGGTTTGGGGAGCCATGTCATCTGCTGGTGGACATCATGTTATCAAGCTGGAATGCACTGTGTGTCCTACCACTTTTATTAGAGCCAAGCAGTAACTTCAGCAATTTATGCTTAGTAGCTCTTCTTAGATGAGAAAGGCTTTTAGATGGCCATTAACTGCTGCCAGACCACTTTTTGTAACAACTAAGAAGTGTATACTAGGAGGACTCCACAAGACCTGCTTTTTTTGGAGATGCTCTGACTGCTGCCGACACAATTTTGCTCTTGTCAGAGTTGGTCATATCCTGAAACTTACCTATTTTTCTTGCTTCTAATACATCAACTTAAAAAACTGTTCACTTCTTGTCTACTATAGTGCATTCCTTGACAATACCATTGTAATGATATTATGTTTTGTTATTCAGTTTACCTGTTATTAATGTTTTGCCAACAATACAGCATTTATGTACTTCACCTACAGCCGGCTGATGGTTAGAAATTACTCTCTGTATGTAGCCAGGGACTAGGAAATGGTAACAGCATACTCTGTATGTCCCCCTGCAGGATCACCTTAGCCAATTTAAAAAAGACAGTTTAGTTTTTAGGTTGCATTCCATCTGTAATTACTTTATCTTTATTAATAACTAGCTGAAGGACCCGGCTTCGCCCGGGTATATTAAATTTATTTCTTTTACGGTTTGTGTGTGTGTGTCGTTAAAAGATATCGAGAGTGACCTCTACAGCGGCCCGCCCCTTTAACAGTGACCTCTACAGCGACCCGCCCCTTTAACAGAGACCTCTACAGCGACCCGCCCCTTTAACAGAGACCTCTACAGCGGCCCTCCCCTTTAACAGTGACCTCTACAGCGACCCGCCCCTTGAACAGTGACCTCTACAGCTGCCCGCCCCTTGAACAGTGACCTCTACAGCAGCCCGCCCCTTTAACAGTGACCTCTACAGCAGCCTGCCCCTTAAAAACTACAGCTGCCCATCCCTTTAACAGTGACCTCTACAGAAACCCGCCCCTTTAACTGTGACCTCCATAGCAGCTAGAGTGGCCACTGTCTTCACCCCAGAAAGCCAGACCTCACCGGCCATTCCCCCAAACGTGAAACAGCGCCCCCAGTTCCCATGAAGACACATCACTAAACATGAGGCCACGCCCCCCCTGGCTCCGTGAAGAGATGGAGGAGAAGCTGTCTGAGTGTGAGCTACTGAAAGGGTGGACATCCCTGTGTCTGTCCAGGCACTGCGTCGGACGGAGAACAAGTAGCCAGAAAACTGGACTGTCCAGCCTAAAGCCGGACATCTGGCCACCCTAACATCAGCCTGCCCCTAGGGTGGCCAGAGGTCTTGTTTTAGGCTGGACGGTCTGGCTTTCAGACTCCCTGTCCTCTGTCATGCGCAGGGCCTGGATGGACACAGCAGCAGCACTCTCAGCAGCAGCACTGTGCAGTCTGAGCAATGAGCTGCAGGGAGAAAGTCACCCTCCCCCCACCCCTGCAGCTGACAGAAGGTGATTTTTACCAATATTTTTAATCCCGATTAAATGCAGCATGGAAGGGGCGTGGCCTGACTGAGTCAGGGGCGTGACTTAGTGGGATCTGGGGGTGGTGCTTTTAAGTCCTTCTTATGACGGTGGCTGGAATTACAGGTCGATGCCATAGTAATTTAGGAGGAAGGTGGGTAGCAGTGGAAGAAAACATCTTTTATTACTACTGAACAGTAAATATGTAAAATTTACATTATATGAGGTAATGATTGATGATGAGTTAGTCTAACACATAAGTTATAGTTATGGTAACCGGGAATACCCATTTACCATTGTCATCCACAGTGCTCTGCCTCTTTAATGCAGACCTAAAGCAGTGAACTGGCTAGGTTGTCATAGAAACCTGATGTGTGCCTGTGAGCTTCTATTGGCTGATAAGGGTCATGTGACCAGGCTACTATTGGCTAATGCATTTTTTGGGAATATCTCAGGAACGGTACGTCCTGGAGAGTTGAAAACTGTTCTAAAACCTTCCTGGACACCTGATGTACATGTGTGCCAAATTTTGTGATTGTAGCTGCAGCGGTGCGGATTCCTTTAGCGGACATACACACACACACACATACACTCAGCTTTATATATTAGATTGAAGAAACACTCTGGCATTTTTTAACTACATACTTTCGTTTTATGTGGTTTTTAGAAAAAAGCTGTAAAGTGATCTAGAACGTACTTCCTTAATCTGCCTATTCCCCCCCAAAAAAATTGAAAGCCCAGTGCATTCCCGTGTGATGCAGCTTCACACAGCTCTCTCTTGTCTCCTGCAAGTGATTGATAGGTTTCTCCCTTTCAGCTCTTACAAGCGCCCAACAGGAGAGAGCAGAGTGAGGCTGTATTTCATAGGAATACATGTGTTTCTAACCTACTCTACTCCATTCTGAAAGAGCCCTTGTTTAATGTGAGTTCAAAGATTCAAGAATAAATAGGCTTACACAGGCTAAGTGATACAAATATTTACTAAGTCTGATTAAATAAACTCACACACATACTATAAAGCAATCACTTTGACCTGTGTTCAAACCAATGAGCAAGCTTCACTTGGCCACACTACCAATGTAGCTACTAATGTCTCTCATCTGAAGCAACCAAAAGGCGCTCTACATTGCAAAATTGTATGAACTTTAAAGTATAAACTGTCATGTGTACATTAATAAGAATAATATTTCTGACCACAATGTTACCTGTATCCTGTGGTTTTCCCTTCTGCAGTCTCCATCTCTTATTGTCAGTTTTATCTGGGCTTAGCTGCAGAAGGGGATAAGACTAGATGCTGTAAGGTCTCTCATACACAGCACATATACAGAAAACAAGATCCTGCAGCATGTAGGACATTTTACTGCAGTAATGAACAGTGTTGCTATAAATACAGTATCAGCTATGATAGCAAAATAGTACCATATATGTGTGTCTCTCTGAGCATTTGAAGTGCCACTTTCTTCACAATTTATAGGACTAATGAAGACATCTGTGCATTGTACTTGGCTATATTTCTCAGTCCCATAGACTTTAAATTGATCAGCAGTCTTCAGCTGCATTCACTCCATTTAAACGTGGGACATGAGACCCCTGGCCTTGTGATCAGAGGGGTCCCAGATGTGGAGCCTGCAGTGATAAGACACATCTCCAAAAGCAGCACCACTTGTCAACAGAGAGTGGGTGGTAATGGAGCCCAGATGCACACACAACCCATGTGTGGCAGTATTTTTGGAACAAAGCAGCCATGCTAGTCTTATTGTCTTATCCTAGAAAGATCCTTGAAGGCATCATGCTGCACATCAGGATGATTTTGTGGACAAAGAAGTTCTGCATTTGTGATCACACATAAAAGAACGGCTGTAATTATCATGTTTGTAGAAAAGTCAAATCCCAGTCATTTAAAGGGTATCTAAACTTTTGTAAAACAAAGAAGGCAGATGGAGGCTCTGAGCGCTGTACCTCTTTGGTTTTCATCATCTTTGCTTGCTGTTCAGGTGTGTGGTGCACGGATCCATAAAGTGTATGGTGTCCATACTCTATACACTCGGCGGTCAAAGGAAAGCTGAGCAAGGCCAACGAAAGCCGAAGAGGTACAGGACTCAGAGCAGCGCTTCTGCTCTCTTGTTTTAAAAAAGTATAGTTGGGGGCCGTGGCTTGCCTATGGCGTGGTGAACAGCATGTTAGCTGAGCTCCGGGTCACCTGCTCAGCAAAAGAGCCCTTTCTTCAGCTTAACCACCCCACAACCAACCTAGAATGGTGAAAGGAAAGAGACAGACCAAGTGTCAGGGAGTCTGGAGGTTTGGGAAGGATGGCGGACCCTAAGCTTCCCACAACCCCTGTCCCTGCCTATTGCCCCCCAACGCTAGATCATAGGGCGACAACTGGGCGACAAAACCCTGTACTGACTAGGGAGCGGGGAGTTGGAAGGACAGACTGACTAAACAAACATGTAACACAGAAGAGTAGTTAACAGTCCGAGGTTGGCAATGAGAGAGCATAAACAGGCAAAATCACAATCCAAGAGCTAGTCCAATATACAGGCCGGGGTCAAACATAGGAGAGTAGAAGGTACCGAATCAGCAGGCAGAAGACGAAGTCCAAGATACAAATCCACAGGTCAAACACAGGAAACAAGCACAAGGGTTAACGCTGGTGATGAGCCACAAGGGACGATCAAACACTGGCAATGCACTGGAGGGAGAGAGGAGTATTTATGCAACCAGAGATCCCATCTCTGTGCTCTGAATGGACCAAGCTCCAGAAGCCCGATCATCAACACCTGAGAATTAACCCAACATGAACAGGACAAAACATGAGGCCGGGCGTCGACTGCCTAGCAGATGAGTAGAAGTGTGAACAAGGTACAAAGAGACTAGGTGTCGACTGCCTAGCAGAGTTAGAAGTGTGAATAGGGTTAGCAAGAGACTAGGCGTCGTCTGGTTAACACAGCCCAATTCACACTGAGTGTACGAACTCTGACACCAAGTCACAACTGTCAGTATCAACAGGAGAACTGGAAGCTCCAAGTATTGAGCGCTCTCAGCCTGCCAGTAGAAGGGAGGAGGACAAGATGGTGCCGAGTGCACAAACGAGTCCGAGCAGCCACAGAGAAGGATCACCGTCCTCTGTTACAGCGTGCAATGAATCTCCGACCGGAGCTCCATCAAGCTTAGAGAAGAACAATTCATGGAGTTGGAAGGAACATCTTCGAGCTATTCCCACCAAAAGTGAGTTGGAGTCACTCTTAACAAGACTAGAAGCAGCACACAAGAGGGAGTGGGAGGTGGTCAAAGAGTCTTTGCAGCACCTAGGCCAAAGAGTGGTGGACGTCGAAGACTGTTTTTAACCAACTGGAGTCTCATTCCCTTGTTCTCCGCGAGCACTCAGAGCAGATTTCGGCTCTGGTAGCACATCTCGATGACATTGAGAATAGACACCACCGAAACAACCTTAGGAGACAGGGTATCCCGGAGTCTATCCCACCCCCCCACCCCCCGAGTTAGAGCCAGCAGTACATAAATTGTTTAAAGCTATCCTGGCTGAAGGGGCCAAGGACTCTATAACTTTAGATCGCATTCACAGATCGCTGGGCCCCAAATCTACCGATCTAAAAAGGCCTAGAGACACAGTGTGTCGTGTGCATTACTTTACTGACAAAGAGGCCATCATGCGAGCCGCCAGAGAGCACGAGGAACTCACTTTGAATGACCACCAGGTTTCCATCATTGCAGACCTTTCAAGGCGTACACTCCAACTCCACAGAGCTCTACGTCCTTTATTGAATATCCTAAGGGAAAAGGGGATCCCTTATCGGTGGGGTTTCCCATTCCAACTCCGAGTCTCCTATGAAGGGAAATCAGCAAGTTTCCGGACTTTAGAAGATCTATCTTTCCTGGACACTTTCGACCTCCCTAAAGTGGCGTCACCAGAGTGGCCGAGATCGCTGACCATATCTGCTGTTCCTGGAAGGGAGAAATGGCACAAAGTTCACTCTTCCTCATCTCGCCAGAAGGATCGTCCGTCTTCTAGCCTGGTGTCTTAAGAATTATATTCTTAAGACACACTTTATACACTTTATAATATTTGCCAGTAACTCTTTCTTGCCTGATCTGAGCTCAGAGGGCGCTGTTTTGTTTTTCATTTCAGCAGCAGTTGATCTTCATTATTTTGCTATATAACTGCCATTGTTTGGTTGTGGAGTTAAAAGTATAATCGGCTATTTTTCAAGTATACAGTCATGGCCAAAAGTTTTGAGAATGATACAAACATTAATTTTTACAAAAGTCTACTGCTTCAGTTTTCTATAATGGCAATTTGCATATAATCCAGAATGTTATAAAGAGTGATCAGCTTAACAGCAATTACTTGCAAAGTCAATATTTGCCTAGAAAATGAACTTTATCCCCCAAAACACATTTCAACATCATTGCAGCCCTGCCTTAAAAGGACCAGCTAACATCGTTTCAGTGATTGCTCCATTAACACAGGTGTGGGTGTTGATGAGGACAGGGCTGGAGATCAATCTGTCATGATTAAGTAAGAATGATACCACTGGACACTTTAAAAGGAGGCTGGTGCTTGGCATCATTGTTTCTCTTCTGTTAACCATGGTTATCTCTAAAGAAACACGTGCAGTCATCATTGCACTCCACAAAAATGGCCTAGCAGGGAAGAGTATCGCAGCTAGAAAGATTGCACCTCAGTCAACAATCTATCGCATCATCAAGAACTTCAAGGAGAGAGGTTCCATTGTTGCCAAAAAGGCTCCAGGGCGCCCAAGAAAGACCAGCAAGCACCAGGACCGTCTCTTAAAAGTGTTTCAGCTGTGGGAATGGGCTACCAGCAGTGCAGAGCTTGCTCAGGAATGGCAGCAGGCAGGTGTGAGTGCATCTGCACGCACTGTGAGGCGGAGACTCTTGGAGCAAGGCCTGGTCTCAAGGAGGGCAGCAAAGAAGCCACTTCTCTCCAGAAAAAAACATCAGGGACAGACTGATATTCTGCAAAAGGTACAGGGAGTGGACTGCTGAGGACTGGGGTAGTCATTTTCTCTGATGAATCCCCTTTTCGATTGTTTGGGACATCTGAAAAACAGCTTATTCGGAGAAGACGAGGTGAGCGCTACCACCAGTCTTGTCTCATGCCAACTGTAAAGCATCCTGAAACCATTCATGTGTGGGGTTGCTTCTCAGTCAAGGGAATCGGCTCTCTCACAGTCTTGCCTAAAAACACAGCCATGAATAAAGAATGGTACCAGAATGTCCTCCGAGAGCAACTTCTCCCAACCGTCCAAGAGCAGTTTGGCGATCAACAATGCCTTTTCCAGCATGATGGAGCACCTTGCCATAAAGCAAAGGTGATAACTAAATGGCTCAGGGAACAAAACATAGAGATTTTGGGTCCATGGCCTGGAAACTCCCCAGATCTTAATCCCATTGAGAACTTGTGGTCAATCATCAAGAGACGGGTGGACAAACAAAAACCTACAAATTCTGACAAAATGCAAGCATTGATTGTGCAAGAATGGACTGCTATCAGGCAGGATTTGGTCCAGAAGTTGATTGAGAGCATGCCAGGGAGAATTGCAGAGGTCCTGAAGAAGAAGGGTCAACACTGCAAATATTGACTTGCTGCATTAACTCATTCTAACTGTCAATATAAGCTTTTGTTACAGAAATATAATTGCAATCATATTATGAGTATGTGATAAAAACATCTGACAAACACACATAAAAACCAGAGGGCAGCAGATCATGTGAAAATATAATATTTGTGTCATTCTCAAAACTTTTGGCCATGACTGTAGTTAATCATTACATTATGTGGGCTCCCGGGGCACCCAAGCTATGATCTTCCACTCTCCCCAGTATTCTGGCCAGAGCCAGAGGGAGGAAGCTCTGGTGGTGGCTTTAGAGCCTTCTTCAAGGTGTCAAAGTGGAGCAGTTGAGCACTTCAGGTTTTATTGTGTTAAGATGTTCGTTCGTCTTGTGTGGTCCCTTTTATATCTGTCTATTACCCTTATGTGTCTACTGGTCAGTGAGTGGGGGTCCTATGCTATATATTTGGTAGGCATATCTTTGGCTTTTTTGACCATGGCTAGCTTAAATATTTGTACCTATAATGCTAATTGTTTAAATAAGCCAGAGAAACGTAGACAGATCTTCAAATACATGAAGCAAAAAAAGGTAGACATTGTTCTAATACAGGAGACTCATTTCAGATCTGATAATATCCCTAAATGTGAACACAGTTTTATCCAACATGGGTGCATTGCCCGAATCCCTTGGGTAAATCCAAAGGGGTGTCTATTGGCTTCCACCATACTCTGAATCCTACTATCTTGTCATCTAAATCCGATCCCCAAGGCAGGTTTTTATTCCTCAAGATTGACTTTGCAGGATGCATTTTTACTATTGCTAATCTATACTTTCCCAATCAGGAACCTGTGGCCTTTGGTCTGCGAGTCTTCAGAAGTTTAGCATTCTTTGCTGAGGACTCTCGAATCATCGTGGGGGGAAATTTCAATATGGTTTTCGACCCATTGATTAATTCATCTTCAAGTAGGTCCTCGGTCTCTTGGGGCGTGACCCGTGCACTGCGGAGACTCCTTTCCTCTATGGAACTGGTAGATTTGTAAAGAGTATTACATCCCGGAGTGATGTATAGCTTTCACTCAGCTGCTCATAATAGCTATACCCGAATAGACCATATATTTATTTCTCATGTTCTTCTGGAGGGGAACCCGAGATGCTCTATGGAAATCTTTTTATGGTCAGACCATGCCCTAGTTCTTTGCTCTTTGGGTTTAACAGCGACCAGGAATAAAAAGGACCCCCTTTTTTAGCTGAGATTCCTGAGGTCTAATGCTTCTGTCCAGGGGATTCAGTTTGGATCCACTACCCACAAGCTAGCCTTGTTCACTGATGATCTCTTAATTTATATTACTAACCCGCACATTAGTCTACCGAATATTCTGGGCGAGTTCCGCTGATATGGTCACCTGAGTAATTTTAATGTGAATACACAGAAATCGGAGATCTTAAATATTAATATCCCAGGAACAGAGGTTGCCAATTTAAAATAGTCATTTCCCTTTAAATGGCGTTCTGACTTTATCACCTATTTATGGGTCAAATTACCAGCAAATCCTGAAGATGCCTATCGGCTAAACTATAGTCCTTTCCTGGGGGTGCCGAGGATGATCTGAATAAATGGTCTTCTCTCCCGATCTCCTGGTTTGGCAGGATTAATGCAGTCAAGAAGGATATACTTCCTAAATTCCTGTACTTAGCCCAAGCTTTACCAATTCAGGTCCCTAGGGCTTTTTTCACAACCCTTAGGAGATTGTTAGTGAAGTTTGTTTGGAAAGGAATAGGCCCCAGGTTAAGCTATCCTGTTTTATGTAGGAGGAAAGACAAAGGAGGTTGTGGTATGCCTGATTTTTCCCTTTATTACAGAGCCACAATCCTTACAACCATTCTCAATCTACATATCCATTTAGATTCCAAACTGTGGGTTCGAATGGAAGCTAATCCATCTTCTATTCCTTTACGGTCCGCATTCTGCTTGAACCGGGAGATAGGGGTGATTTGTCCACATTGTCACCTTTTACGTTCCCTCCTCAGATTATGGAACAGGCTTAGGGTTGTGCATAATTTAGCGGGCCCTAGAGGTCCTATGACACCCTTGTTTGGCAGCAAAAAATTTGAATCTGGTCTTCAAGCTGGAGACATTCTGGGTCGTTCTAGGTCAAAAGTATTATATCTATTACAGTTGTGTAAGGGGGGTCTTATAAAGACTATGTCCGTTTTCTACCCTAAAGGTCTTGTCCCGGGAGGAGCTTGGCTAGTACACAACCAATTGAGCAGTTGGGTCAAGGCTTCCTTCTCTAAGGATGTTCTCAATAGAACTCTATATCCCTTTGAACAGATGTGTTTATCTAGCTCTCCAACAGACCATTTGATCTCCACGGTGTATGGGTTGCTCCTGGGAGGTGAGGCCTCCATTGTTCTTTACTTTCTTCTGGCATGGGAGAAATCAAGGGGCAGTTCATATTCTTCAGAGAAATGGAATAGGTCCATGCTCCTCACCCACAAACTGTCCATCTCCTGTGGTATCCAACAAAATAGTTATAAGATACTATCTAGATGGTATTTGACGCCATATAAACTTCACAAGAAGTATCCCACATGCTCTGATCTGTGCTGGAGATGCGAGAGAGAGGTGGGGACCATGGAACACATCTGGTGGCATTGTACTGGAGTATTTCAATTATGGTCACACATAACTGATTTATATAACAATCTATTCCACTCTACCCAGGTTATCTCTTTAGAGGTTGCTCTTCGATCAATGTTTTCAGGCTCAGTATGAAGTATTAAGAAAGGTATCTTTCGCTGCTTCATAACGGCTATACGTATGGTGATACCCAGATTTTGGAAATCATCAGTAGCACCCTCCAGAGTGTCCTAGGCAGAGGAGTTACATAGAATCATGAGAATAGAGAATATGTTGGCTTCCAAGTCTAATATGTACAACCAATTTACCACTCGTTGGTCTTCTTGGATTGTATTTAGGGAATCACCATCTTACCATATTTGGTTGGAGGGAGGTACCCCTCCTTGAGCTCTCTTTTTTGCTTTCTTTTAGTTATTGTCTATCTTTTATTTTCTCTCTTCAGTCTTAGCTTATTAACCTACTACCTTGCATATACAGTTGAAGATCCTACATTATGCTTTCAGGCTTTCATTATCTATCCTCCACAAGCGACTTGATAGATCAGCACTTACAGTATAGATCCTCTCCTCATGTGTCCTGTCTTGTTGGTTACTATTTGAAACCTTTGTGGTTCAAATATTTTATTAAGAAAGGGCATATAAAAAGTACAATACAGACAAGTGAAATTAGTTAAGTCAGTATCGCAGTATGTCATAGTACAATAGTATATAGCCATCAGAACAACATTATTGCCCACTATAGTGAATAAGATATGTTTACATATAGAAAACATTTTCAGAAAAAGAATAACATAAAGGGAAGGCAGAGGGAAAAAAAGGAGGGGAGGGAAGGGGTGAGTGTCTTCCTTATGTACCGTGCCAATAATCTGTGAAGAACTATATAAAAGATCAGTTTAGAGGATCTGATTGGTCCAGCCAGGCGCGAAAAGCTGCAGTACCTCTGAATAGAAGCCAGGGTGACCAAGTTTGAAGATAACGGTCATCAGTACCCTCATCTTCTCCAGAGAGTTCCTCAAACCAGTCTCTTAGTGAGGGGGTTACAGAGGACTTCCAATATCTAGGTACAACCAGGCGAGCAGCTTGCAAAAAGAACCTAAGAAGGCCCCATTTGAGAATAGTAATGGAGCCAGGTAGAATGGACAACACAGCCTCTTCAATAGACCATTGGGAGTTACAGCTGCTCACCTGGTTATAGAGATCATTTAGGGATCTCCAGAAGGGAACCACCCCATCACAGAGCCACCATATGTGGGACATATGTCCTATTTCTTTACCACAGCGCCAGCACAAATCTGAGCATGAGGGGTAAAAGGAATGCAAAAGCGCTGGGGTTCCGTACCATCTGGATAGAATCTTAAAATTCTTCTCCTGGAGTCCGCAGCTAATGGACGACTTATGCGATAGGGTAAAAGCCTTTTCCCACTGTTCTGAGGAGAAATATTTTCTCAGTTCCTTCTCCCAAGCTGCCACATAGGGTAGAGAGAACAGAGTACCCCCACTCCCCTGGAGCAGCCCGTAGACCAGAGACACCTGATGAGAGGGAGGAGAAGATTGAAGGCATATGGATTCAAAAGGGGTGAGGTCCCTAGCCAAGATCGGGAGGGGACCCAGGGAGGATAAAGAACGTTTAAGACTGGCATACGGGAGCCACGCTCCACTGCTATTTCCCTCTGGGAATGAGTCGAGGGGGCGGACGGCTGAATTCCTGAAAAGGTGATCCATTCGAGGATTATCCTCCTTACACAATCCAAGCAACGATCTCCGACCCATTCCAAGGGGGAATGCTGGGTTGTCAAACACAGGTGTTATGGGTCCCAGACGGGTAGTAATGCCCAGAGACGTCGCACACCTATCCCAAACCTGTAGCACACCCTTTGTCAGTAGAGGGAGGGGGGTGGGCCTATTATCTTTTGTAATCTATTTGAAACCTTTGTAACCAGCTTTCCATATTGTCTTAATATATTGTATTGAAAACAGAGTTTCCTACTTAGCAAGTACTTATTGTTACATGTATCCCTTTTTCATGTGGATAATTACTTTGTTGTTTTGGCCTCTATTGTGATACATCAGTCTGTAAACTCAATAAAAAAAAGTTTGATTTACCCTAAAAAAGTATAGCTGCCCTTTATTAAATTAGATGCCATGACACTACTGAATAAATATTGAATAAAATGACTAGTTTCATACTAACTGCTCAAGGAACCCAGGACTGTGCTATAGTAATGCTAGTGGGATAGATATTCCAATACTGTACTGTTAAACAGTGATCAAAGTAAACAATACTAATAAATATAATATAAATTAAATTGCAAAATTAATAGAAAAAACTATTGTGCCATATTATTTAGTAATATAAAAAAGAATGTTTCAACAAAATACAAAAAATCACTTCACTATTGGATTAACAAAAATAAAAGTAGATGCATGGGTAAGTCCTATTTCACTTAGGAATTGGATGAACTGCTTTCGAAATTAATTATTTGTTTGTCTTGAGTACCATGAGTTTACTTTGGTCATGAACGAGGAAGTTGTGTGTCACGCCTGTAATATAAAAGACGTTATATCTGACTGGCATAACTCAGTCTCTAAGTTTAGCTATGAAGTGGCAAATACATATCTTTGGAGGACTCCTGTTCCTACTTGCAACTGCAAGTGGAAAAAACTATGAAAAATGTGAACTTGCTAAAACACTGAAAGCTGGAGGGCTTGATGGCTTCAGAGGTTACAGTCTGGCAAATTGTAAGTATATTTGCATTCCGGAATTTTAAATTATGTCTTTTTTTAAATGATATGGTGCTGCTACATAATAATCTTTATATAACACCAACATATTCCTCAACATTTTACAATTTAGAGGATCCATGTACAGACCAAATCAGGTATTACCAAACTGTTATGTTGGCAACCTGTGCCCATCACAGTTCCACTACTTGGGGGGGGGGGGGGCTGCAGCATGGGCGCTGCATTAAATGCCTTGTTGCTGGCGCTGCTCTCCGACGGTCCAAACCTGTTGGCGCTCCACTGCTCTCAGCAGGGTACCCATGTGCTATGCCAGGATTTAGTAAACGTCCGGGGGACACAGACAGAAGCAGCAATGTGTGCTCCTGCCCGTACTCACTGTGCTTCGGCCCCATTGATAAAGTGTAAATTCTGTACTCCCTACACCGCTGACCAGTCAGTGGTGTACAGAAAAGTGAATTTTAAGCATACAGGGGAAGGAGACTTTGGGGGGGGGGGATATTGTTATTAAAAATTCAAAATGCATTTATAAAGTACTGTACATTACAAAAAGTATTATTAGAGCATTTAGGACACTGTACCAAAAACTTAATTAAAAGTTTAGTAACTCTTTAAGTTTTTACTGCTGGCAAGTAAAGTGTACACATGCTCTTTAAAGGGAACCTGTCAGCTCTGAAACACCCTCCAAACTACAGTAAGCGGTGTATAGTGTAAGTGACGTAAAGTCCAGTTATGTAATTTTATCTTCATACTCGCTTCCATTCTGACTCTGGGCTCTGACAAACCTGCAGTAAAATGCACTCAGTGGACTCCAGTGCTCACTCACATAATGGAGAGGACTCAAAGAAGAGTCCTGTGAATGTATTTTACTGCAGGTTTGTGGGAGCGCAGCGTCGGAATGGAAGTGAGTATGAAGATAAAACTTACATATTCGGATTCAGCATCATTTACACTATACATCTCTTACTCTAGTTCAGGGGGTGTTTCGGAGATGACAGGTTCCCTTTAAGGTCCAGCACGTGCACCCTGGTCTTCTCCAGTCAATGGCTGGCAATCCTTAAGTACTTAATGTACCTTCCTCTAGGTTGAACAAACACAAACAGTTTATCAGCTCACCACTCCCGGATGTTCCCTTGTGCATGGATCCAGTAAAAGAAAATCCAGCAGGTAACAAAAAAGGAAAATTCAGCACTTGGGGGATGTTGCTTCATGAAATTATCCTTTATTGATAAATCCATAAAATAGTCCATATGCAGTACTACAAATATCCCCCATAGAACAACTGATGGCTTTTGGACTAGACCTGGTCCTTACTCTTGATGTGACAGCGACATCCCTCAAGTGCTGGATTTTCCTTTTTTCTTCCTCTAGGTTAGTTTAGTCACTAGAACTGCAAAGGTGTGGTACTGTTTGTTCACCCCTTTACCGACCTCTGCATGACCAGACCCATGCCTGTTCATTATATTGACCATTTGCTGCCTAAACTGAGCTAGGACTGTTATATCAGATTGCCTGTACACTGCCTGCACTGACCTTGGCCTGTCCCTGACTTCACTCTCACCGGATCCCTTGATGCTCTGACCCCCGTGGATCAGCTGTCATCAACACCAGGACTTTGCTAGGAGTTAGAGGCCTGGTAGCGAAGTCCAGATCCCTGTATAAGCGTTAAAGGGTGAACTGCTAAACTCCTCCTGCCTCCACTGGGAGCGCGCACTGTCTCCCTGATACTGACACTTTCATCATCAGCCCTGCCATCTGTGTTAGGGGCTGTATATATGTACATATGACCCCTGCTCCCCTCCCACCTCCTTCAGAACCACGGGCGAGCACCCCCCCCCCTTTCAAGACAGCGCAGCAGGCAACACAATGCCAAACCCCCCCCCCTCCCCACGCAACTGGATGTCCATAGGGAGCCCCCTATCCCCCAGCAAAACTGCAGCACAGTACCAATCCCTCCCTCCCATAGGACAGACCGGCAGGCAGGACAGAACCCCCCCTTCCCCCATCTGGATGTCCGTGCGCCCCCCCCATAGGACGGCGCGGCAGGCAGAACAAAAAGTCCCCTTTCCCCTCCTCTGGATGTCCATGCGCCCCCCCTTCCTATAGGACGGCGCGGCAGGCAGGACAGTACCCCCCCCCTTCCCCTCCTCTGGATATCTGTATGCTTCTCCCCTTCTGGACGGCCCCGCAGGCAACACAGTACTCCCCTTCCTCCCCCCCTCTGGATGTCCGTGCGCCCCCCCACCCCCCTTTCAGGACGGCGCACCCGGCAGCAGCAGTTAATTTCCCTGTCCAGCCCCGTTCAGGATGGCTGAGGGGAGCAGATTGTCAGCTGTAACACACAACTGACAATCTGCTTCAAACGGCCGACATCGGTGCTGGCAGCGTCCCGATGGTTACCATGGAAACCAGACGACTTCGCAGGCGTGCGGCTTGCCATGGTATATGTAAGCCTAATCAGGCTTCTGCTAAAGGCAGGAGCCTGATCAGGCTTAGTGTGAGTGAAAATACACTGCAGTACACTATACAGTGTACTGCAGGGTACTGTAGAGACCTCAGACCCACTGGATCTGCAAGAACCAAGTGGGTCTGGGTCAAAAAAGTATAAAACAAAATGTAAAAAAAAAAAAAAAAATTCCTATATCCGCACATATAACTGGTTACAAATGTAAAAAATAAAAACAATAAACATATTAGGCATCGCCGCATCCGTAACAACCGGCTCTATAACAATGACAGCACATCAGGCCAAATATAAATCTGGAGGTGCAGGCCAATGAATCCGGCAACAAATCCAGTACAATATAAGAATTAAAAAAATGGCGGCACTCTCACAAAAAAATAAATGAAAAGAAAAACACTTTATTCACCCCTGTGGTCGCAACTAGGGATGAGCGAACTTGTGTTTGGAGTACAAGGTTTGGAGTACAAGGTTCAGGTTATGTAAGAATTCCGTTATGGATCCCGCTACCACGGACAATAACTAAGGGTCCATTCAAATGTCTACACTAATCAGAAAGCTAAACCCCATAAAACGTAACTTTTATTCTAGAAGGATAATAATTCCACAACCATGGATTAGATAATCATGAATACATAGTGCTGACAAGAAACAGGTGTGAGGAAGGACAGTAAAAAACTGCTCCTAAAGAGAACCTTACGTAGGCTATGCCCAGGGGAACACCCTGATGGTGGGTGGCCCCTGTCCTCGTACCTACACCTCACTGTCCCTGGATGTCCCTCACAAACAAGACAGACACACAAAAGACACACATATAACAATAGTGTCAAATAAAAGACAGTCCCAGGATGTGACAATTTCCCGACGCGTTTCCCCGTACTAGGTTCCTCGGGGGAAAAATACAAAGGGACACACAAACATATAAATGTACATACACAAAAATCCAAAAACACACCACATAATGCGCTTGGAATTCATGATAAAGAATGTAGCAAGTCACACCATAAACATGGATAGGTTAGTGGCCACAGTAATATACTCCAACAATGTCAGATAGCCCTTAGATATAAATATTGTTTGAGATTTAAGCCCACCCAGAATATACTGTAACAACATGGATGTAGGACCAGACTCGTATAAGGGGTAGTATGATAACTACCACAATAGTCCCAATGTGCCAAATACAACAAGCAGATGAAGGCATAATGGTGACATATCTGAGACTGAGCATAAAACACATTCAGAAAACTGCATTGGTAACAGCAGGTCGGATCAGTCAAAGATTCAGTCGGTCCACCGGGACCACTTACGTGACCCCCGCATTGTGGTGTGGTGTGCCGTGAAGATGATGTCAGCCAGTGTGAAGGCGATGGTCAGGCTCTATTTAAAGGTAAAAGGGGAGGTACACACACTTGAATAGTGCGCGCCAAGTCAATACAAAAAAATCACGTGACTGGAAGTATATGCGCTCCGATATGCGTTCCAACCACCGGAAGTCACGTGTTTGCGTTCCACCATGCGTTCAATAACCAGGAAGACATGCAAAATCAAGTGCAGTATTCCTGGAACATGGAAAAAACTGTAATTTAATGGTGTAAACTTCTAGAGAGTGCTATTAACCATATTTGATGATGGTGCACATACATAGGAAAAAAAAAAAATATATATATATATATATATCTATATATATATATATATATATCTATCAATAATGACAACCCCCGAGTCCTGCCAGCCAAAGATAAAGCCAGCCTAGTATGACGCTAAATTAGATAGAGACAGCTCAAAATAGATAATATTAAGAGAAAGATATAATAAAATATGACGCTTCCCGCGTCTATAATAAGGTTGGTTTAAGACGTGAAGGGAGACAGACATAAAGAAAAGGGGAGGGAGGGAAGGGTGGCTCAAATAAAACATGTGTATGTCAGTCTCTCATTGAGACCAAACGCTGAAAATGATAAAGCCTTTGGGTCACCACCATGGAAGTCCATCACATGGTCAGCAACCGGGGTTTGATTTTTCTTTTTCACATCATTAACATGTTCGCAGACACGTCGCTGTAGCTCCCTATATAGTCCTTAGGACAGCTACACTGGCATAAATAAATAACTCCCTTGCTGCGACAATTGATAAAATCCCTGATGTGATATACATACCCGGTGGCCGAGCACGTATTGGTCCTTCCATTTCTCTCATATTGGCAGGCTTGACAGAGGCCACATTTGAACATGCCCCTGGGCCTACGTTCCAGCCAAGTCCATTCAAATGTCTGCATAATGGCTCCGCATCTGTTCCGCAATTTTCAATGGGGCTGCAAAAGATGCGCACAGCACACCATGTGCTATCCACATCCTCACTTCCGTTCCCCGGCCCCGAAAAAATAGAACATGTCCTATTCTTGTCCGCAGCCACAGACAAGAATAGGCATTTCTATAGTGCTGGCCATGTGTGGACTGCAAGATGCGGAACGCACATGGCCGGTGTCTGTGTTTTGCGGATCCGCAATTTGCGGGCCGCAAAACAGTTGCAGACGTGTGAATGGACCCTTTTGGTCCATGGTAGATAACCTGAACCTTGTGCGCCGAACTTGAAACACTGGTCGCAACGTTCCAGCTCATAGCTTGAAAAAAGACGCTGCGAATGATTTGGAAACATTGCGACCACAGGGGTGAATAAAGTGTTTGAGAGCGCTGTCATTTTTTTTCTTTATATATATATTAATTTATCAAAATGGTGTAGAGTAGAACCAGCTTAGTTGCCCATAGCAACCAATCACATTTCACCTTTCATTTTTCACAGCTTCATTGGAAAATGAAAGGAGGAATCTGATTGGTTGCTATCGGGCAACTAAGCCAGTTCTACTTTACACCAGTTTTGATAAATCTCCCACCCCCACGTGTACTTCTATGTGTACATAGCATTATGTGTCGTCACTATACTAATCTGTGTGGGAGAAGTGACCGATCACTGTGCGGACTGCACACAATACTGTACTCAGAAAAGAGCGCATACACATATACTGTACTCAGAAGAGAGAGCACACACAATCAGTGGCGTAGCGTGGGTTGCCAGCACCCGGGGCAAGTCATGTATTGTGCCCCCCTCCCCACCTGTGGACACGCCCCTTTTTACAGATAATGTAGTAGATGTCACCTGAAGTCCTATGTAACACCACAGATAACACAGTGATAACTCTGAGTACAGATAATGTAATAAATGTCATCTGCAGTCCTATGTAACACCACAGATAACACAGTGATAACTCTCTGAGTACAGATACTGTAGTAGATATCACCTGCAGTCCTATGTAACACCACAGATAACACAGTGATAACTCTCTGAGTACAGATACTGTAGTAGATGTCAGCTGCAGTCCTATGTAACACCACAGATAACAGTGATAACTCTCTGAGTACAGATAATGTAGTAGATGGTTGTGAGGCCCCAGAATTCAGAACATGCACAGTGTGAACTGAAGTCTGGGGCCAGGATGCGGCAGAGTGGGCCATACCACATACCTCACCCATCCAGTGACATCTCCTGTGATGTAGACTTTCCTCAATGTCTTCATTCGGAGATAGGACCACCATTATACCTTCTTTCAGCTGCGTCTCGTCTCTACAGAATTTTACAGAAAATATTTTTAGATTTCTCACTTTACTATCATCCTCCACCTCCTGATACCTCAACACGGTCATCCTCCTGCTACCCCAATACTGTGGTAGAGCCAGACAGATAGGAGGACCGGAGTTGAGGCATACTAATATATACTAATAATACAGAGGGGGCCATTATATATACTAATAATACAGAGGGGCCATTATATATACTAATAATACAGAGGGGCCATTATATATACTAATAATACAGAGGGGGCCATTATATATACTAATAATACAGAGGGGCATCATATATACTAATAATACAGAGGGGCCATCATATATTAATAAGGGCATTATAATATAGGGGGTGCCATTATATATATTAATAATACAGAGGGGGCCATTATATTTTTTAATAATACAGAGGGATTAAATGACCGTTGGGTTGCTGGCGTGGCTATATTTCACTATTACGTCATGCCCTGTCAGGGGTGCAAGGGGGTTAATTAATCCATTGCTAGCTTAATTCCCATTTTGGCTCCATACATGCCTCAACCTAACCAGCTCTACTGAAAGTAATACAATTAAATTGCCCTCTGAATTTCTCAGTGAGGCCTGGCTGGGGCATGGGTCCTATATTAGGACTGACAATGGATTAAGGGCTCACAAGAGCGTGGGTGAAATCTGCTGTGTGAAAGAGAGCCAAACCCGTTCCGGACAGCAGAGACATAGAGCAGTAACATGATTGATAATACTCTGCTTCTCTGTGATCTTTTTACTTCAGAATCACAATGAGATAAAGTTGTCACTGTGATTCTGTAGTAAAAAGATCACAGAGAGGCACAGAGTATTATCAATCATGTTACTGATCTATGTCTCTGCTGTGCTGCACGAGTTTGTCTCTCTTTCACGCAGCGGATTCATCCGCTAGTTTGAAAGAGCCCTAATACAAAGGATTATTACTGTGGGGGCCTAAGTGGAATCAGGCCTATGGGAAAAAATATCACCAGTACTACTCATTGTGCATATTCCACCTAGGCCCCCACAATAATAATCCTCCATGAGGCTGGGTTGAGCTGACCTGTTTGTCTCAATCCACCTATCGGCTCCCAATTAGGGCTCATGCACACAAATGTGGGCAGGCAGTGCCTGTGCTGCGGACAGCAATTTGCAGTCCACAATGCACGGGCACTGACCGTGGGGCTACCGCATTCGGATTGGGGACCCATTCACTTGAATGGGATCCGCATCCCACGGTCCGCACTGCACCAGTCAGAAACAACGCGGAAGCACTCTGTAGCACTCCGGAAGCACTCTGATAATGCATGTAGTGATGTCACAATACAGGGATACTGCATGTAGTGATGTCACAGTACAGGCATACTACATGTAGTGATGTCACAGTACAGGAATAATGCTCGTAGTGATGTCACA
This sequence comes from Rhinella marina, assembly GCA_900303285.1. NCBI lineage: Eukaryota > Metazoa > Chordata > Amphibia > Anura > Bufonidae > Rhinella > Rhinella marina. The sequence goes on from ONZH01024976.1 coordinate 30,786, forward strand.
GTAGAAGGATAATGCTCGTAGTGATGTCACAGTACAGGGATAATGCACACAGTGATGTCACAGTACAGGTATAATGCTCATAGTGATGTCACAGTAGAAAGATAATGCTCGTAGAGATGTCACAGTACAGGGATACTGCATGTAGTGATGTCATAGTACAGGGATAATACATGTAGTGCTGTCACAGTACAGGGATAATACATGTAGTGCTGTCACAGTACAGGGATAATACATGTAGTGCTGTCACAGTAAAAGGATGACAGTGAGTGACTGTGTCACTCACTGTCATGACACACCTCTCTCACAGCCTCTCTGCTGCCGTTGTACACTGGGGGGACCTGTGGCACTGCATAATGGCAGCCATCTTCTCCTTGCTCCTGCTCCGCGCCGGTGTCTTTCCTGCCTGGAGGTGGGCAGTGCCTAGCCTAGACTGGACATGTGCTGATGAATCACCAGGGTGCACAGGCGGCCGTTAGCTCCCCCTTCAGGCTGGAGGCTTCAGCGCAGCGCAGACTAGCAGAGACAAGTGTTGACATGAATTAAACTGGAGAAGGTACAGATTAGGCTGCTGGCACCAGCGCCCCCCTGCTGCCTGGCGCCCGGGGCAACGGCCCCCCTGCCCCCCCCCACGCTACGCCACTGCACACAATACTGTGTTCAGAAGACAGCGCATATAGTGAGAGCTGTCAGTAATGAGATCTATATCCTGCTTATAACACCATGGTTCTGACTAACGCTGCAATAACGTTATCAGCAGAAATATCTATTGTCTCTACAAATAATGGACTTTCTACAGAATGGAAAGTGAGAACTAGATCTGCTGATTACAGGATGTAGCATACTGGACGACTCACCATGTTGTGGATTGGAATGAAATCTTACTACCAAGTGACTTGCAAGCTTGCTTAGACTGTGTGTTAGAAGCTGCTAGCTGTGCTGTGTAGCAGGATGTGGGGTCGGGGCAGCAGAGCTGTTCTAGTGCATGTGAAATCAACAGGAACGCCCACAGAGCTTCTCAGGAGAAGACAGCAGGCAGCAAAAATCATATCAGAGCATTTCTGAATGCATGTGAAGCAAAGCTGATGCCAGAAAACTAACAAGTGCAATTTTATGTGCTGCATTATGGTAAGATATGGGGTTATTGATTTTTTTTTTTTTTAGTGCACAAAGGTGTCCATAGCCTTTAAAGGGAGTCTGTCACCTCCATAGCCCCTATAAAGCATTTACATAGGCCCATAGCACAAATAATGACAAATGTAACTGTACCTGGGGCGCTTTCCTCTGACTTGTAGAAGCTGTAAAAACGTACTTTAATCCATATGTAAATTAGTTGTTGGAAGTGCCCAGAGGCGGAGCTCACCGCCGTGGAGCCTGGGCTTGTCTGCTTTTTTAAACGCTCTCCCCGCCCCTGTCACTGCCTTAGCCCGCCCTCCTCCTCTTCACTTGCGTCCTCCATCTGTTCCAGGCTCTTGCTGAGCTGGCGCATGCGCACTGCATTGCCCATTGTGGCATGGCATCGGCGTAGCCACTGCGCATGTGCCGGCTCGGGGAGAGACTGGAACAGACGGAGAACGCAAGTGAAGAGGAGGGCGGCGGAGGCAGTGACAGGGGCGGGGAGAGTGTTTAAAAAAAGCAGACGAGCCCGGGCTCCACAGCGGTGAGCTCCGCCTCCAGGCACTTCAAACAGCTAATTTATATATGGATTAAAGTACGTTTTTAAAGCTTCTACAAGTCAGAGGAAAGCGCCCCAGGTACAGTTACATTTGTCATTATTTGTGCTATGGGCCTATGTAAGTGCTTTATAGGGGCTATGGAGGTGACAGACTCCCTTTAAACTGGTTTGTTGGCGGATATGGTGCTACACCAACTGTCCATAACAAACTAATAGAAAACTCATACAATATAAGTGTGGATACTGCTCACAAGAGCTTGCAATCTATGTATCTATGGTACATAGATGCATACAAAAAGCTTTTAATTATTTTATTAGTTTCTTATATGATAAATGCTAGTAAAAATATAAGTGAACTGTTTCATGTCACTTTTGTGGAAAAAGAGGTTTCACAAGAAACAAATAATCCTTTTTTTAGTGCTAGAGTAGCCCCTTCTATAGAGATCCAAGAAACCAGACAATCAGGTGGCATAATATACCTATAGCTTAATAGGTCAGCATATATGACCACAAACATGGCTATTAAATCTGTTTAATTGTTGGTACACTCCTGGTGCACTGAAGTGTGAGTTTTTAATTTTGCACATGCACATTAGAAGGAGCAAACAGCGAATAAATATGAAGCAATTTTTTAATTAGCTTTCTCCAAAAGCTAATTTCCACTAATTTTCATCACATATCTTGGATCTTGTGCTTGTAGCATGCCTTGTGTGGTTCCAAATTCCTTGAGAGGCATATTGCTTCTGACACTTTTGTTGGCAGTATACATCAAGAAGATTTCCTAACATATACCTCTAATGTAAGGCTCCAATGTATGCCACTGTCTAGCCATACATTGAGATATGTTGCCCCTAGGGTTGCATTTTAAAACAATAATGTAGGGCTCTGGTGTAATATTCACAGAGCCTTTGTTTTGCAGTATGTGTGGGAAGGATTTCATTACATATACCTCCAGTGTATGCCACTGTATAGCCATACGTTCACCTTAGGGTTCCCACTGTAAACAAAAAGTAGGGCTCTGACATAATGTGCACAGAGCCTAAGGGCTGTTTCAGACGAGCGTGTGCAGTGCGGGAATCATGCTCCTGCCCTAGGAGAAAATCGCAGCATCCTGCTCTGATTTTGCCACAAGACTCATTCACTCAAGTGACTGGGTTTATGAGAAAAACAGATCGCATACAGATGACACCCATGTGCAGTCAGTTTAAAAACTAGTCTGTGTTCACTGTTGAGAACACTGACGATTTTCCTATTGCCTATTTGTATTCGGTTTAAAGGGGTTAATCAATCACTAGAACAGGGTTCCCATTCATTTCTACAGACATTGAATAAAGCAGCACAGTGACTGGGGAACCACCACTCCATTCAAGAGCCTCTCCACTATTGTCCTGCAGCGAGGAGGAATATGAATTCTCTTGGGACCCCTGTTCTAGTGATCAGTGGGATCTCAGCATATGTTTATCACCTATTTTGTGGATTGGTGATGAACATTTTCTGTGCTAAAAAAAAAATGTATTCCATGTCCTGCTAGAAAGGTACATGATGTAATCTGTAGTGAATGTCATTTTCTTACCAGTGTCTGTATTTTTGACCTTATATCATCCTGAAGCTTCCTATGGGAGCCTCACTTTCAGTCTCATAGGAATGAATAGAGCAGTGACTGGCTTCCTGTCCTGGGTTAGTTGGAGGTCAGGGTGTTAGTCACATGACCCAGCTACAATAAGAAGAAAGTGGATAACTCTCAATTAGAGTCCCTGATAAGAAGATTGCATTCACTACAGATTATATCATGCACCTTTCTGACAGGTCAGAGAATAAAAATGTTTGTGGTTCTTCTTTAATTTACATCTACAGTATTGTATATATGTTTGCGTGTATATATATATATATATATATATATATATATATACACACACACACACACATACACTAAAATGCAGTTGCTTTATAAAAAAATCTTCCTCAAAATTAACTTTAAAAATAAAATAAAAAATACTTGACATCTTGTGACCCAGCACAGCTCTAAATAGGAGTTTTTTTATCTCATCGCCAACTATATGTGCAATATGACACAAAAGCGAAAATAAGTTCATTTCATTTACTGGCCAGTGCAACAAAGCGAAAAAGAATGTGGTTGTTAGGGTTGACAATAATTTTTTGTATTAAGTGTTAATAAGTAAATAATTGATAATATATTCTATCAGTGCTGTAGCTAATAGTTAAGGCAATAATGCTGTAACAACATTTTCTTCTTTGAACTAAACCCTCTACAGGGATTTGCACCGCATACCATGAGAGTGGCTTTAACACAGCCAGCAAAAACTACAATCCACCTGACAGGAGCACTGATTATGGCATTTTTCAAATAAATAGTCGATGGTGGTGCAATGATTTCAAGACTCCCAGAAGTAAAAATGCTTGCAAAATCAACTGCAATGGTAAGTAAACTGAAGTAAGACAACTTATTCTGTTTTCATCATACAGTGGTCTTTCCTGAACCATTGTATCCGGAAGCCATATTCAATATGCAATGCCACAGGTACAGCATGAGAAAGGGCATCTCACTGGTAAAACTAAAGTGCATGCACTAATATGGTATCTAGTAGCGCTTCTCTATTATACAGTGTAATACTACATGTCCTGTACTACTCTCTACCTGTGTTGGGATGAGCCGCTCCATTGGACACCATTTTTCCTTTCTGATACACTGTGTGAAAAAGCTCCTGTCCTTAAAGGAGTTCTCCGGGAATTAAGAAAATAAAAACACTTAAATATTACTTTATTATAAATATATTACCAAATACCTTTCATTAGTAATAACGGCTCGTTTTGTCTAGGGAGCAATCATTAGGAGAAATAAAAAGGCTGCCGTCCTATTAGTACACACAAAACCTGTCCTAATCACTTCACAACACTGAGGTAAAAAACTTCCTCATCCTCCTCTCTGCTCTGCTCGTCAGGAGTTATGACCCCAAATACAGATGATAAGATCTTCAGCTGAATCTGTATAGAAACGGAGGTCATGAGGAGACATGGAGTACAGAGAGGATGGACAAAACAGACTGTGGTAATGTGGGGGTGTGGTAATGGAGACTGCATACAAGTGCTTCTGCCCATTATCTACACCGTCCACCCAGGAGCGTTGCTAGGTTAAAACATTCGGGGCCTGGGCCCCTGATGTTTTCTCCCAGGCCCCGAATGTCCTGCCTGTTAGACAGATACAATTTTATTGCCGTCCTCAGGACGGCAGTACAATTGAATCTGTAAATAGAAAATCACGCACTCTGTAGAATACTTGCAATTAGGTTTAATCGAAATATGGTCCCATAGGACTGTGGAACAATTGTATAACAGCTCTCAAGCACTTGTAGACATAATCAGTACAATATATGAATTATGCGTGTTTGTTGAGACGTTTCGGTCTGAATGGTCATTCAGACCGAAACGTCTCAACAAACACGCATAATTCATATATTGTACTGATTATGGTCTACAAGTGCTTGAGAGCTGTTATACAATTGTTCCACAGTCCTATGGGACCATATTTCGATTAAACCTAATTGCAAGTATTCTACAGAGAGTGCGTGATTTTCTATTTACATGTTGGATCGGATGTGAATCCTGTTTATCACCGCACCTCAACATATCATAGGAGTTCACTTTCCTCTTTCTATAAGTACAATTGAATCTAACAAACTGCAAGATATGTAGGACCTGTGATGACATCACAGGTCATGTGATCAGTGCCGTCCAATCCTGCACTGGTCACATGACTGACATCATCGCAGGTCCTTTTCAACCCCTGTCTTCTAAACTGAAGAGAAGAATTGTGGGGAAGAAGCTGCAGTGAGCTCTGCTACACCAGAAGATGTAAGTGAAGGGTGAAGTAGAGGGATGCTGGGAGTTGTGGTTATTTAACTGGGACTTTATGTTAGGGCAGAAGGGAGGGATGTGATCATGGGACTGTGTGTTGGAGGTGACTTAGGCAGGGTTCTGTTATTTACATGGGACTGTGGCGTGGAGTGATGTTATTTACATGGGACTGCATGTTGGAGGTGGCTGTGGGAAGAAAGTGATGTTATTTACATGGGACTGTATGTTGAAGGTGGCTGTCGGAGGTTGTGATATTATTTACATAGGACTGTATGTTGATGACGGCTATGGGTGTGAATGATGTTATTTACATGGCACTGTATATTGGAGGGGGCTGGAGAGATGGTGTGATGTTATTTACACAGGACTGTCTTCTGAGGACACTAAAGGGAGGAATATAACTACAGCGAGCACTTCAGGGCGAGCATTATAACAGTAGGGGGAGCGATATAAATATTGGGGGCACTGTAGGGGTATTATAAATCCAGGGGACATTAGGCATTCTTATTACTACTGGGGGCTTTATAGGATAGACTTATAGATCCGCCTTATTTCCACTAAGAGCACTATGGGGGGCATTATTACTACTGAGGGGTCTGTACAGAGCTTTATTACCACTGGGGGAACAATAGGGGGCCTTATTACTACTGGGAGCTCTGTGAGTGCATTATTAATACTGGAGGACTCGTCTACTAATGGGGACAATCTTGGGGAGCATTATCAGTGCTGGGGTCACTGTAGGGTGCAGTGTTACTAATGAGGGAATTACTACTGGTAGGACTATTACTATGGGGGGGCACTATTATTGCTCTAGGATAGTATTTGGAGGTTTTGGGGGGGGGGGCACAGCGAGCAGTAGGATAAGGCTATGGGGACTCCAGGTTGGGGGATGAGGATAGAAATATGAGGAAGCTAAGATGTCTGTGTGTCACATTCTGCAGAGACAAGGCGGCTGAGAGAAGTTGTCTGGACCAAATGGAGAAGATGATGACAGAGAAGATCTACATCAGAGGAGACGTCACCTGGAGGCACTGGATGTGAGGTATGTTCTCCTGTATAGCAGGGGTGGGGCAAGGGTCTACATAGAGAACTGGGCCATATTCATTGGGGCTTGGGCCCCGGATCTTTTGAGACCCTAACACCCCTGCCCCCACCTCCTCTCTGTACTTCATGTCTCCTCATGAACTCCATTCTTACAGAGATTCAGCTGAAGCGCTTACCAGCTGTATTCAGGATCATAACCCCTAACAAGAAGAGCAAAGAGGAGGATGAGGCAGCTCTTTACCTTAGTGTTGTGAAGTAACTTGTCCTCATGTGTGAGTAGGACAGGTTTTGTGTGTACTGATAGGACGGCGGCCATTTTATTTATCCTAGATTACTCCCCAGACAAAACGAGCCATTATAACCAATGAAAGGTATTTAGGACTATATTTATAATAAAGTAATATTTAAGTATTCTCATTTTCTTAATTCCCGCAGAACCCCTTTAAAGTTAACCTGTCCCTTCTCCTGACACGTCTGTTTTAGTAATTACATGAATTCCCCATGTAATAACAATTCTGGAGCATCTATGTTTGTGACTCTATGATGTGTCATTCCTTTATTATTTCTACTTTAAGTTATGAATGAATTGGTAATAAATTGTAACAAAGCTTTTTGGGGGACGTTTAATATTGATGACCTATCCTCAGGAGAGATTATGTATAGCTGACATGTGAGGGTTCCAACTCCTGGAGCCCAGGTTGATCACAAGAGTCACTGATCACAAGACCTAGGTACAGCTAAGTCTCATTTCAGTGAATGGGTCTGGCTACAATACCAAGCACAGCCACTGTACCCCCTGTGAGGGGGTGCTCAGTGAAGATCCCCTCTAATATTAAACTCCTAGAAAAACCCTTAAAGATGCACATATCTCTTCATACTTTAAAAAGTAGGAAATTGTTGCAATGCTGTGTCCAATCAATCACAATAATAGAGTAATGCCGTCAGCACCTACAACCAGCTGGAGTTATGATGTGCTCAGACTTGTAGTGCCGCAATACCGTTGGTGCTCTGTGTAAAAAAAAAAAAAAAAATGCAGAACCAGACAGCAATCAATGTGAAAAGACATCATAGCACATTTTATGGAAGTAGTGAGTGCCATGACTTCCCTTCACACTGATTGTGGTGACTTCCTTTTTTCCTGTGTCAAATTCACATGATATGATATTTTTTTCAAAAGAAATATACATTATAATGTGAGTCATGCACCACAGTTATCACCCCTGTTACCACAGCCTAAATAGTGCCTTGAATTAAATAATTAATGAATTCATTATTTATTAATTATTCTGATATGTAAAGCAAAATAGGAGAATAGAGACAGTCTATCCTAGAAAAATATAAGCAATAGTCTGTCATTTCTCATACATAAAAGAACTCCAGAATAAATTGTTCCATCAACTGCAATACATTTATTTGAATACATAATGTTATGAAACAGATAACCAGCAAATACAGGTAATAATTTGAAGTGAAGGTAAGGATAGATCCTAATTAAAACTGGAAAGTTTCCTTGGAAATGTTATAGCTTTTAATAAAGTCATGATGTGATTTGCAAATTCTAACTTTGTTTTTTATTACTTACCAGCACTGTTAACTGACAATATAAGTCAATCTATAAAATGTGCAAAGCGTGTTGTGAGTGATCCCAACGGCATGAATGCATGGTGAGTATAAACCACTAAACACTATGGGGCAGATAGCCTGGAAAGCTGCAGGATGCAGTGCCTGATTTAGGCACAGCATCCAGCACTCCATGCGTCTGAACTGAAGTCTGGCTGACAGATGTCAGAAAACTTGCATAGAAGATCATAAATGTGGCTGGGCCACAAGCCCCGCCCACATCACACCCCCTTTTTGGGAAAAAGGCAAGGCCAATGGAGTACCAGCACTTGCACAAAAAAATTTTGCACAAGTGCCATTGAAAAAGTTGCAAACATACAGTTGGCCCTGTTTCTTTAAGGGTGCATTCACACAACCATATGTATTTTGTGGTCCGCAAAACGCAGATCCACATAATACAGATGCTATCCATGTAACCTCCGTGTTGCATCTGTTTTTTGGAGGACCCATTGTTACAATGCTTATTCTTGATGCAAAACAGACAAGAATAGGACTTGTTCTATCTTTTTTGCGGGACCGCGGAACGGACATACGGATGCGGAGAGCACACGGTGTGCTATCCACATCTTTTGTGGTCCCATTGCAATGAATAGGTACACATCTGATCCCCAAAAATGGTAGTGAGAATGAGGCCTAAATAGGAATAATTACTTTTTTTTTCTTGGTAACAGTGTTGTGATTTCATCACATTATATATCATTACAGTCGGGCATTATTTTGACACCACTATAATGGTGTACAGCCTATGAATAAAATAAATACATCACAATAGTGCATAGATACGCAAACACCTATCTATTTTCAAATCATAATAAATTGAAGTCTATAAATTCACTCACTATTGGGATATCAAAGAATGTAACCTCTAAATACTCCCACATTATTGTGACTTCACAGTACAGTACAGCCTATAAATACACATACAATACTGTAATATCACAATGAAGAGCATTCAGTAAACAACTTGTTACATACTGATACATATAGGTGTACCTCAATGTGCCAAATATTGCCACAGTGTACCCTTTAATACCAAATAGTACCCTTTAATCTACACCAACCCTCTTATTGCATTAGTGTCCCACTTTATAAGAGTTTTTCATAAAATGATGTAATAGTCAGAAGTTTGCTTCCCCTTCTAAGTTTTTCTTAGGGTGCCGCCGTACAGAGGAAAAACTGTGAAGGGTATAGCGTTATAACAGAGCTGCATCTCCCTAACGTTAGGGGTCCAAGATGTCCGACCACTGCTGATCATAAAATGATGTTCAAAAGTAGATACAATAATAATACAATATAATAATACACAATAATGTCAGGGAGTCTGGGAAGGATGGCAGACCGTGAGCTCCCCACAACCCCTGTCCCTGCCTATTGCCCCCCTACGCTAGATCATAGGAGGACAACTGGACAACAAAACCCTGTACTGGCTAGGGAGCGGGGAGTTGGAAGGACAGACAGACTAAACAAACACATAACACAGAAGAGTAGTTAACAGTCCGAGGTTGGCAACGAGAGAGCATAAACAGGCAAAATCACAATCCAAGAGCAAGTCCAATATACAGGCCAGGGTCAAACACAGGAGAGTAGAAGGTACCAAATCAGCAGGCAGAAGACCAAGATACAAATCCACAGGTCAAACACAGGAATCAAGCACAAGGGTAAACGCTGGTGCTGAGCCACAAAGGACAATCAAACACTGGGGGGGGAGAGGAGTATTTATGCAACCAGAGATCCCACCCCTGTGCTCTGAATAGACCAAGCTCAGAAGCCCGATCATCTACACCTGAGAATTAACCCAGCATGCACAGGACAAAACATGAGGCCGGGCGTCGACTGCCTAGCAGATGAGTAGAAGTGTGAACAAGGGTTAGCAAGAGACTAGGCGTCAGCTGGTTAACACAGCCAAATTCACACTGAGTGTACGAACTCTGACAAATAAAGCACATAATATTGAGTTTATTAAACACTGGGCAGCACGATGGCTCAGTGGTTAGCACTGGTGCCTTGCAGCAATGAGGTCCTTGGTTGAATCAGATCATGGACAACATCTGTATGGAGTTTGTATGTTCTCCCCGTGTTTGTGTGGGTTTCCTGCGGATTCTCCGGGGTTTCCTCCCACAATTCAAAGACAAACTGATAAGTACCTTTGGTTATGAGCCCCACTGGGGACAGCATGATGCTAATGTCTGTAAAGTGCTGCGGAATATGTCAGCGATATATAATCAAGAGAAATGAAAACTAATAATAAACCTATTTCTTCTACAGGGTTGCCTGGAAAAAGTACTGTAAGGGCAAAGACTTGTCACAGTGGACTAGAGGATGCAGGCTTTAATACTGAAGATCTAATGTGGCCGTCTCATAGCTTTTGCTCAGTATATTGTATAATCAATAACTAAAGCTTACGCAATCGCACATTGTCTACAATCATATTTCTTCATTGATTTCTACAAGACTCATCACAGTGGATTAGAAGATGCAACATTTATTACTGAAGATTTATTGTAGTTTTTTCATAGCTTTTGCTCATTAGGATTCATAATCAACTAAAGCTTCTAATAAACTGACTAAAGCAATGGCACATTATCTGTGTTTCTCCATTCATTTCTAACAGCTTAAGTATTCCACAGCATAGGGGATAACTATTAGATCAGTGGGGGTCCTACCACTGGGTGAACGGGTGTCCCATACCCCCTGCAGTCCCCTGAAATTAAGGGAGCAGCCGGTTGCACTTACGGAATTCCCATTTTTATGGGAATTCTGAAGATAGCCAATTGCTTTACTCGGCTAGCTCTGAAACTCCCATGGCAATTCATGAAGCAGCCTCACGCATGTGCTACCAGACGCTACATTCATTTCAGGAGGATGCAGGGGGTACAGGGCACCTGTTCTGGTGATCAGTGGTGGTAGGCTAGGTGATTTTAGTAGGTTGGTCTATGGTATTTAGCCTGGAATAACTTTCTGCTACAGTGGTTCTGGTCTGGAGAACCATATCCCACAGCTCCCTATTCCACTATCCCAGATCCTTTTACAGTAGAACAGCAGCCTTGACATCTGCACCAGAACACTGAAGGACCAGGACTGCCCCCGCAGTGTATTGCTAGAAAGGAACCATTGTGGAAGGTTTCCTAGAAAGGTTTATTTGAAAGCCTGCTTTAGATCTACCGTAATGTAATGTCTTCTTTCACATTCAAGAAGCAACCATATTTAAACTAAACTATAAAGTACACTTCTTCCGTGTTTTCAACATGTCAAAAAGTTACTCGAAAATACATCTATTATTGAAGAATTTGTCTCAAAAGTGACAAACGCAATTATTCATATTGGATTTTTCTTTTTTACAAACCATATATCGGTATTTTTTTTTATTACTCAATACATTTCTTACATGTATACATAAAAAAGAAGATAATAATTGACAAGCATTGCCCACCCCCACCTATATTTCTCACAGAGGACTAAATATAATCAGAAAGGAAGAAAAAAACTATAGATTAAACCTACCTCTGCCTCTACCTCCCCTCATCACCAGCCCTAAGATCTATATTCATGAGTTGTCTATCAACACTGTTTAATGAACAGATCCAAGGGTCCAAAATGTAACAAAAACCATTCTAATTACCTGGCGTATTAAACAATAAAAACTCAAAGGGGGTCATTTACTATCAGATATATGCCAGTTTTCTGTTGTATATCTGTCGCTGATTGTGGCGCAAAGGTTATTTGCACCACAATCTGCGACTTTTCCCCGCTCATGCCAGGTCTAAAAAAATGGGATATGGTGTGGGTGGGGAAGGGGGACAGGCATAGAAAATGGCCAGGAAGGAAGCTGTCTTACAATTAGACCAGTGGTGGATGCGCCGAAGTTCTGTAGAGGTCAGTGCAATGGGTTATTAAGTCTAAAACGTCGATCTTAAACAAATCACCTCCATGATGGGAGTTTGGTGCATGCGCAGTGCTTGTGATTTCAGGAGACATCACATGGAGGGGATATGCCCGGTCACATGACCCTCCATCAGCGGCCAACTTATGGACAGGACCTTTATGTGGACAGCACAGAAGACCTGCCTAACAAGGGGGCATACCTTATAAAATATACCAAACAGCACATAATATCAACAAATGGTATATTGGCAATTGCCATATAGTCATCTTACGTTACATTTTACACATTTGTCAACAGTAACCAGAGTGGCCAACCCCTTTACCAAAACAGGCGTATGATCAGAAATAGACCTTGGTACATATGTAGTTCAATGCACCAATGGAAGAGGAGTGGACAATATAAAAAATATATCTCCCCACCTTATCCACCCATTTTTCCAATATTGCACAATAAACAGAATATAGCTGGTATGTGAGACTGGAGAAAAATGCAAGAAAAATTACCATTCTCTTAAAGGGCATCACCACTCCATTCTCATGTGGCAGATCAGTGGTACTTGTGGACCCACATTCTCGTTATTCCTAGGGGTCCAACCACACTTATCAAACACTTATCCCCTATCCTGGGTATAGGACTGTGATGGCTAACCTTTGGCACTCCAGCGGTGGTAAAACTACAACTCCCAAGATGCCCCCTTGCTTGGCTGTTCTCAGAACTCCATGGAAATGAATGGAGCATGTTGGGAGTCGTAGTTTCACCACAGCTGGAGTGCCAGAGGTTAGCCATCACTGGTATAGGGGGTGAGTGTTATTAGTGCCATAACCCCATTAATCCTATCAGCAAGACCACTCACATTTCAGCATACCATCCTCATTCCCCACATCCAGCCATTTTACTGTAAGTGAAGAATGGAAAGGCAGAAGAAGGAGAAAAAAAGCTTAGAAAACCATTTAACCTCCTGAGCAAAAACAAGGGAGACAAGCACTACTTTGATCTTTGTGGACCAAACGTACATATAGAAATGTATGGATCCTTGAGAACCACGGTCAGAACATGGATGCCATCAGTGTTCTGCCCAGTTTTCTCTGATCCATTGCTTAGATAAATGATAAAAAGATTTACAAGTAAGGTTTCCATGGGTGAAAAAACAGAGATGTGTCCTGAAACTTTGTGGCTTCAACACAGTCTGAGTATTACATAATGTACATACATAAAGTATTGCACAATGGACACCGATTTGTAAATAAGGCTTAACACTAGGCTTGCTTCCAAGAGCCGGTTGGGCTTGTACTTTCCCTCTGAATTTCCTCCAATCTACTTATACTACAGGACCGCAGCTTAAGCAGGATATGGCTTAAGGATGTATTACACCAGCCGATTGTGCAGGCGATTGTCGGGAAGGAAACGTTCCTTCCTGGCAATTGCCTGCTCGCTAGTGGCGGAGACCGCTGCTATTACATGTGGCGATCTCTTCCTCAGTATGGGGAGGATCGATCGTTATGCCATTGTTTGTCCCCATGCTGTCTAATTATTTGCCGGCATCAGATCGTGATCAGACAGCACGAACTGCTACCAGCAAATTGTGATCTTTCAGCATGCTGAGAGATCTGGATTGCCTGATAAACAAGCGTTTGCTCATTCATCGGCTAATCGGACGTATTACACTGTCAGATGATCGCTAACGAGTATTCCTACGAACAAAGGGGTCTGATATAGGGGCCCCATCTCATATGGAGTCCTGATCTAAGGTTTCACAGGGAGGTCTAAAGGGCGTCTGATATGGGGGGTGCATCTGACATGGAGTCCTGATCTGAAGTCTGATACGGGGTTCTCACATACAGGTCTAAAGAGGGTCTGATCCGACATCTGATATGTGGGGGGGGTCTGACATGCAGGTCTAATGGGGGTCTGATCTGAGGTCTGATATGGGAGGGTCTAACATGAAGGTCTTATGAGTGGTCTCATGTAAGGTTTGATACGGGGTCTGATCTGAGGATATGTTATGGCGGTCTGAGATTCTGATATGTAGGGACGTGCTATATAAAGGGTTTTTTTTGTACTAGCACACATGCTCTGTCTATTGTATTTGGCAAAATCTATAATACATGCAGTTTCAATGCCGCATGCGTTGCGCAAAATGCCCAAGGACCCATAAGAACCTGGAGCCAGCCCTGCCCACTGACCCAGCAAAGTCTCTTTTTCCTAGCTCAGCGGCAACACTTCTGATTTGCAGTAACAGCGCAGGTGAAAACTCCAATAACCATTTGCAGGATTCAGAGTCTCAGGTGGAAACAAGGATGGGCAGTGACCAGCTCCGTGTCTGTTCATTTTTTTTGCGGACCATATGCGGAACCATTAATTTCAATGGGTCCGCAAAAAAAAAAAAAACGGAAGTTACTCCATGTGCATTCCGTTTACATATGTCCGTATGTCTGTTCCACAAAAAAATAGAACATGTCCTATTATTGTCCGCATAAGGATGGTACTGTTCTATTAGGGGCCAGCTTTTCTGTCCCGCAAAATACGGAATCCACATGGACGTCATCCATATTTTTTGCAGATCTGTGTTTTGCAGATCACAAAATACATAAGGTCATGTGCATGAGCCCTAAAGCTGAGGAATCTAGAGGATAAGAAGCAGCGGCAGCCCAGGAGTTTTCATTGTGCTGTATAACAGAACATATTGTATGTTAGTGCAGCAGGGACAGAGTGACATAAGATCCTGGCAGGTATGTAACAGCTGTTAGTAAATACTTGCATTCACAAAAAAAATAACATTTCTGAAACATCTTTTCTTATAACTCTGCTTTGTGTGGTTCCTCTGTTATTACTGTTGGAAATGTATGAATAAAATGACAAGAGTTACCATTCTCCTTCACAATAGGGCTTGTGTTTATACAGTCTGCAAATTAGCTCTCTGCAAAAAAATAAAAATAAAAAGCTGTGCCTCTGGAGCCACCATGTGTTAGGCTGTCACCTCTCCTGACAGGTCTGTTTTAGTAACTACTTGTATTCCCTATGTCAGGGGTAGGCAACCTCCGGCACTCCAGCTGTTGTGAAACTACAACTCCCAGCATGCATTATTGCTCTGCTTTTCTCAGAACTCACAGAGATATGAACGGAGCATGCTGGGTATTGTAGTTTCACAACAGCTGGGATGCAGGGCCGTATTAGCAACTAGGCACCGGGGGCACGGTGACTAGGGCGGCAGGTTGCGGGGGGCGGCACCCCGCCGGGAGAATATAATGATTGTGAAAAAAAAAAAAAAAACCATCCTGGATTTTTTTTATTATTATTTTATCCCCGAGGGGGGGGGGGGGTGTTAGCCGGTGCTAAACTCTTCCCTTTATAAGATGCAGGAGCGCTCACTAGCCTGCAGGAGGAGGGGGAGTGAAGCGCTGTACAGTACTTACCCCTCCTCCTGCTTGATCTTCCTGAGGCCGGCGCTGCTGTGTCCTGACTGCATGCAGCGTCAGGACGTACAGAGCGCCCTCTGACCTGACGCTGGCAGGAGGTCAGGGGACTTCAGCAAGGCCCCTGGAAGAGGAGAGAGCGGGGACACAGCCAGAGTTTTTTTTTTTTTCTTGTCTGATCGGAGGTCTGAAGTGGGGGCCAAAAAGGGATCTTAAAAGGTGGGGACAGAATGGGGAGGGGATCTGAAAAGGTGGGGACAGAATGGGGAGGGGATCTGAAAAGGTGGGGACAGAATGGGGAGGGGATCTGAAATGGTGGGAACAGAATGGGGGGGGTCTGAAATGGTGGGACAGACTGGGGGGGGTCTGAAATGGTGGAACAGAGTGGGGGGGATATCTGAAATGGTGGGACAGAATGGGGGGTCTGAAATGGTGGGACAGAATAGGGGGGTTAATCTGAAATGGTGGGACAGAATGGGGGGGTCTGAAATGGTGGCGACAGAATGGGGGGATCTGAAATGTTGGGACAGAATGGGGGGGGGGATCTGAAAATGGTGGGACAGAATGGGGGGGATCTGAAATGGTGGGACAGAATGGGGGGGATCTGAAATGGTGGGACAGAATGGGGGGGATCTGAAATGGTGGGAACAGAATGGGGGGGGATCTTGAATGGTGGGACAGATGGGGGGGGATTGAAATGGTGGGACAGAATGGGGGGATCTGAAATGGTGGGACAGAATGGGGGGGGATCTGAAATGGTGGACAGAATGGGGGGGGGGAATCTGAAATGGTGGGACAGAATGGGGGGATCTGAAATGGTGGGACAGAATGGGGGGGGATCTGAGATGGTGGGACGAATGGGGGGGGATCTGAAATGGTGGGGACAGAATGGGGGGGATCTGAGGATGGTGGGACAGAAATGGGGGGATCTGAATGGTGGGACAGAATGGGGGGGGTCTGAAATGTTGGGACAGAATGGGGGGGGATCTGAAATGGTGGGACAGGAATGGGGGGGATCTGAAATGGTGGAAGAATGGGGGGGATCTGAAATGGTGGGACAGATGGGATCTGAAATGGTGGAACAGAATGGGGGGGTCTGAAATGGGTGGGACAGAATGGGGGGGGATCTGAAATGGTGGACAAAATGGGGGGGGGATCTGAAATGGTGGGACAGAATGGGGGGATCTGAAATGGTGGGACAGAATGGGGGGGGGATCTGAAGATGGTGGGACAGAATGGGGGGGGATCTGAAATGGTGGGACAGAATGGGGGGGATCTGAGATGGTGGGACAGAATGGGGGGGATCTGAAATGGTGGGACAGAATGGGGGGGTCTGAAATGGTGGGACAGAATGGGGGGGATCTGAAATGGTGGGACAGAATGGGGGGGATCTGAATGGTGGGACAGAATGGGGGGGGATCTGAATGGTTGGGACAGAATGGGGGTCTGAAATGGTGGGACAGAATGGGGGTTCTGACATGGGCCAGAAGGGGGGGGGTCTGACATGGGCCAGAAGGAGAGTTCTATATGGGGGCCACAAGAGTATGTATGGGGGCCGAAAGGGGGGGGGTATGATTGGGGATCTAATTAGGGGTCTGAAGGA